>OZ012740.1:622039656-622297156 GCA_963859935.3 Lathyrus sativus | reverse complement strand
TATTTTCTATGAAAGTGTATGAACAAAACTTTCTTGTGTTTTATTTTTATTTCTCTCAAATATTTCACAATATGAAGTATTCACGTATAAGATATTCTCTTAGGGTTTGCACTGTTCCATTCTTCTAAGACTCCATTATATAGGCAATGAAAAGATCTGTTGGAGGGTAGAAATGGAATACAAAATTGTAGTTGTATCCTTGCATAACAGTCTTTGAAAATGGAAGACACAATGGTATAATAGTACAATCCTTTTCTCACAAAATCAGTATAGTGGAAAGAATATTGATCTTGTACTGTGTACTATTATCTCACATAAAACGTTTTGTTCTTATCTTCAATTATTAAGGGGCTTTAGATAGAGAATTGATAAAGCATGCATAGAAGAAGAATCAGAGTCTGTATGAGCAATGTTAAGAAGCGTTGAGTAGAGTAATCCAAAGCTTGATCATCATTGTAGAACGCACATCTCATTGTCAGAATGTACTCGGTCAGAGTCTAATGATGTCACGTGTCACTTCTTTAGAGTCAGAACCTGTATCTAGTACCTGCACACTTAACAAAATCATTAGGATATAAAATTGTTCTTTATGAATCTAAGTATTGTTATCATAAAAACATAAGTCCAAATTCATAACCAAATATTGTTCTTACAAACTCCCATTTTTTTATGATGACCAAACCTTGTATTTTGATGAACTATTTTTACTTGGTTTAATTACATAAAAACATTTCTGAATGAGTTTTGTAAGCTCCCCATGAGTTTTATAGTATTAAAATTATTTCTAGACTTAAATATTCAGAGTTAGGTTTTCAAGCTCCCTCTAAGTTTAAGACTCAAAATAATTTTAATATATAAAACAATTCAATCAGCATGAAAGTAAGAACGTCCATGTACAAAAATTTGTTCTAGTTTTAGAAAGTCTGATTATCAAGAGTCTAACTTGTTCAGAGTCTGGTTTAATCTTTTAAGCTTGGTTTAATCAGAACTTAATGAAGTTCTTGGTTTTTAATCAAAGCTAGATGAAGTGCAAAAAGCCTAGTTAGACATTCTCAATTTTCTAGCATCAGAACCTAGCTTGATTAGAAACTGGCTCGTATCAGAGCTTGGTTCAAAACTATATCTACTTCTTTTATCTTTGGATAGCCTGGTTACTTACGAAACTAAATTCTTGATAACCTGGTTAATTAAAAAAATTTAGAAACATTGGTGAAGTATTTCAAAGTTACCAGATCAGAGTCAAATGCCAAACAAAAATGTTACTATATCATGTTCAGATTTTATTATAATGATGTTTCTATGTGGTGATGTTTGTTTTAACTATATCATGTTCATATTACATGTAGTAATGTTGCCTTCTCTATATTTTTCATTCCAACTTTTCTTTTTGTTTATTATATCTTATCATGTATTTTTTAATACTTTATTTTGATTGGTTGCTAATTAGAGATGTATTTTAAATAGTTTTTTTAAATTTTGTGTTTTAATCATTCTATTCTTAGTTAATTTTCTATTATTTATTTTTATTAGTTATTTGTGTAATATGTTAAAATGTAAGAAAAATTTTGTTTTAATTACTTTTTATCTTTGTATAACATTTAAAAAGAAATAGAAGACCAAAATAATTTTAATTATTTTTACTATTCATTTGTTAAATATTTGTAAATATAAAAAGTTGCTTTAGTATATTAAAATGCAAAAATATATGTTGTAATTATTAATTAACTTAAATATTTGTATTTAATTTGATTAATTAAATTATTAGTTAATCTTGTTAAATATTTATATTTAAATTGATTAATAATTCAGTTTGTTGCCTGATTCTATTTGTGATTGATTTATTTCCATGTTCTGAGCATGTTCTATTTGATTTACACGATGTTTTACCGTGTATGTGGTTGTTTGTCTATGAATTTTTATCACGATGCTTTGTCGTGACTGTCTGTTGATTTTATGTGATGATGATTTCTCGCGATGCTTTGTCGTGTATCTTTGTCTGTTGATTACATGATGTTTTTCCGTATATTTCAGTTGACTTTTCACTGCCTGATTACCGTGACGTTTTTCCATGCGTATTATGTGTTATCTTATCTGTCTGACCATACATGATGCTTTTCCGTGTACTGTGTCTATGTATTCTTGCTTGGCATTTACGTGATGTTTTTCTGTGTATCTGTTACTTTTCTTTTGATCCATGTGACCTAATCTGAGGGAAGGGACTGTGTGTTGACTTATCGTTATTCTGCATGTCCCTCGTCTGTTCTTTACATGTCTTAGATGTTCTTGGTTCATAGAACCTGGCAACTCGTAGTTCCACGAACTACAGACACTCTGATTTTTCAAGTTCCTCTTGAGAATACGTAGGCACAAGGCTCCGATTCTTAGCGAGCACTATTTTTCTTTTTTCTCCCTTTCTCATTGTAGTTTCTGAACTACGAATGCTTTGACTTCCTATTAAGGATACGTAGGCATAGGATTATGAAATCCTAGCGAGCTACCTTTTTTTTATTTTTCTACCTTTTTTATTTTTCTACCTTTTTATTTTCCTACCTTTTTCTTTTTCCACCTTTTCTATTTTCTTTTCCCATCTTTTCACCTTTAGCAAACAAGTTTAGCAATAACACAAATATTTCAAGAGGTCCCTGTAGAGTACTACAGATGCTTAGGGTTTTAGTACCTTCCCTTAGTATAACCAACCCTTGTACCTTTGATCTCTCTTTGCTTAGCTTTAAGCCTTGCTTTTTGCTTTGCATTTTATTTATGGATTATTCTTTCTTTTCCCCTTCCCTCGGATAAATTAAAGATCGGTGATGATATTTTATGATTTGTGATTCAAGTTAATACAATAGCTTGATATCTAATTCTCACCGCGATAGAAACGGCGACTTCACGAGGGGTATAGTTCAATGGGTTGAGTCTAACTTGTTATATTTGTGTTGCTATTTTTGTTTGCTATTATACTTGTGTACTTGTACATTTGTATATATTTGTTGTGCTTGGGTCTTTCCGCGTGCAGGGTTTATAACCTTTGAGTGGTGAGATAAGTCTTAACCCAGACTTAAGTGCACTTATGATAGGATTGTGGTATGATAAATAGTTGAATGTTGGGAGTAGTCCTAACATGATTGACATATGATGTAACCATGCTCAGTTGAGGCCCTTTTGTGATTACTGATGACGTAAGAGTGGTCGTACGTTCATTACTTTTTTCGACCTAGGAGCCCGTGAAACTGAAGACCTTTAGTTACCCACTTACCCCCACTTAGCCTTTTTAGGATGTAGTGCAATGACTATGAGGGAGTAGTTCCGAATAGTTGATACACAATACCACACTCAGACGAGTTTATCTTGAGAATATTGTTGACTCACATAAGTAGTCATGTAAGTTGATAATATCTGAAAGATTTAACGATGACTCTGGGAACTTTGTTAGAACCCATTGTGCAGGTGCTTTACCCTAGTACACACCCTGTGGTTGGTTTTTTAATCCAGACTCCATGTTGTGATCTTGAACCTTTGATCCTGTTATGTGTGATTTGTATCCTGTCTTGCATCGCATTGCATATTATATGCATCTTTGCATGATTCATTGCATATCATATGTTTTTCCAGCTACTCATCTCCAGCTGTCTCTATCTCACAATGTCACCTGTCAGTTGTCAAGATGATTCCTCGACACTGATACAGAACTAGAGCTAATTACAGACGAAGGATGTCAGAGCAAGAAGTGCATAATGCATAGATCCGAATGGAGATTGATGATTTGAAATCAGGCATGACTAAGCTCACCGAGATGCTCCAAGTCCTGATTTCCAGAGGAGAGCAACCTTAAAGACTGTTATTCAGGAAGTTTCAAGCGCTGATCCTCTTCCTGTTCAAATGCCACCTTCAACTTGGCCAGAGTTTGGTTTACCTCACAAATACTCTCCACCTATTGCATCTACTGCTATAATTGGCCAGACTGCCAGTCTAATTTTTCAAGCTCTTGTATTTTCCGAGCCCAGACCTGTGGTTCACACTGTAGCCCAGACTGTTCAAGCTCTTTTCTTTGATTACAATGCTTCCATTACTCAGGGTGAAGAGCGTGAAGATTTTGTTGAGCCTGAGGTTGCTTGTGAACAGTTTCAGATCATAGGTAAGAGACTCAAGGTCGTTGAGGTTACTGATTTCTTTAATGTGGATGCAGACAACATGTGTTTAGTTTCTGGTCTTGTTATGCCTGCTAAGTTCAAAACTCCTGAGTTCGTAAAGTAAAAGGGTCATTATTTCCCAAGAGCTCATATTGCCATGTACTTCTAAAGGATGGCTTCTTATACCAATAATCAGAAGCTTCTCATCCATTATTTTCAAGACAGATTGAGTGGTGCCTCTCTCAAGTGGTATATAAACCTAGAACAGAACAGTTTCCACTGCTTCCAAGATCTCGCTAATACTTTTATGAATCAATATAAGTATAATCTTGACTTGGCTCTTGACCTCCGTCAACTTCAGAATATGTCTTAGAATGAGAAAGAGCCTTTCAAGGAATATGCTCAGCGGTGGAGAGAGTTAGCTTCCCAAGTTAAACCTCATTTAGAAGAAAAGGAATGACTGGAATGTTCATGGACACTTTGTCCCCTTTCTATTGGGTGAAGATGATTGGGAGTGTCTCCTCAAGCTTTACAGATCTGGTAACTATTGGTCAAAGGTTGGAAGAAGGACTGAAAAATGGTAAGGTATCCAAGGGTGCGGAATCTTCCAAATGTGCGAAGAAATCCTATGGGAACTTCCATAAGAAGAGACTAGATCATACTAATGCTATCATGATTGAGGTGAGAAGGCCTCGCCATCAACCTCAGTATGCTGACCACCCTGTTGTTGCTGCTACTGTTACTCCACGACCAGCTCAGATTCCTCAACGTTCGACTGTTGGATAGAACCAGTATCGTAATAGGAATCAGTTTGATCTTATTCCCATGACGTATAATGAAATTTATCCTAATCTGGTTCAACAAGGTTTGATCATCATAAGGACTCTGCCTCCTCCTCCAAATCCTCCTCCAGCTAGATTCAGATTTGATCTCCACTATGCATTTCATGAAGGTGTCGCAGGCCACGACTTGGAAAATTGTTATGCATTGAAAGCCAGAGTGCATGATCTGATTAAGGTAAGAATCCTTAGATTTCAAGACACCAATCCTAACATCTACAACAATCCTCTGCCAGCACATCAGAAGTAAGCTTCAGTCGACTTCAGTAGACTATCTTCCTAAAAGTCAGTGTTTTTGACAAGACAACTCATCCTTGTTACTGATTAGTCATTAGGTCATGTTTCTTGTTGTTTTGCACTTTCCTTATTTTGTACTAGCTATTTGTATTAAAATTATGTTTGTACTTTCGTAATTAATGAAATGAGCATTGCAACTTTTGATTCAATTCATTTTGTCCATTATTTTCATCTTTATGCTTTATCTTTTAAAATATGCACCTTTTGTTCAAACTTTTGAGATGCAAATATTTGAGGGAGGATGATGAAAATATATTACCCATAATTGCAGTTGGTATGCTTTCAATCAAACTTTGCTGACGATGTAAGGCATTGTTTCAATTTTCCAAACACTGGAGAAATAAGGAAGTTATTCCCTTGGTAACCCCTTCAAGCCTAGAAGTTGGAGTTTCTTTCTTTACAAAAAACTAAAATCATAACCTTGGGCAGGGTAGTTCTCAGTTAACTTGGTTGTGTGTTCATGCAAGACACCTTTCATATAAAGGTTGCATTCACAATTTTCCTTCGCACACAACAAACAAGTGTCGAAGATGTCCTCCAAGTCAAAAGCCAATGATGGTTCACCGTAATCATTTAGCCAGACAGTCACTTTCTTTCTCAAAAAAGAAAAAGTTCGCTAAGTCAAAACCCTACGAAGGAGACTTAGGCAAAATTGGGGCATCCCGCTGACTGTAATCACCAAGAAACAGTTCAGGCAAAAAATTAGGGACAACCAAATAAAGGAAATCTTTAAAACCTTATCATGAAAGTCTTCAATGAACAAACAACCAAATGTTGTAAGGAACTAGTGATTGTCATCCCAAAAGTCCCTTGACTTTTGAACCATCACTATCATCAGTGCAATTCCTAACCTATAGGAACCTTAGTGCATAGTTTGAGTTAGCTGAGTGTAGGATTCACTAGTGGAAAAATACTTTCTTAGCAGAGGTTTTTAAGTCAGTTCATCAATAACCCGACTTAAGAAACCACACGGTGGCAAATCCGTAAATATTTGAAACTTTGTTATGTCGGGTCTACGTTTAACCGACCTACAAAGATTAAATAAAAAATATATAATTTTCATTAAATTTCTTAAGTCGGTTCTTTTACTGAAATGACTTAAGAAATTTATTTATTAAGTCAGGTGTTTATTACTTGACCTAAGAAGGTCTTACAAGACTCCGGTTCGATTCTTACCTAATACATTCTAGTGAAATAAACATTATTTAATACTTAGTTAATAAAATTTAATTAAAATAATTTCTGATAACACTGTGACCTTTCTCTTTCTCTTTCTCTTTCTGCACGCAGCTTTCTTCTCTAAGTTTTTGATACCGCGAAAATTTTCACCACAACTTCTTGTTCTCTCAATCTTTCACCACAACTTCCGTTTTCAGATTTGACCATTCTCTCAATATTTCACCAATCGCCACTGTCACCATACTCACTTTCTCCAGGTTCTCTCTTCTCTCTGCGTTTTGAAATGTTAGGTTTTGAATTTTCAATGAATACATTGTAAATAGTATTTCGTGTTTTCAAATTTGAAGCAGGGTTTAGGTGATACTAAATTGTTGGAGGTTTTGGTGATACTAGCAAAGGCTTTGAACTCTGCAGATTAGATATGTTTTCATGATTATTCATGTACGGTGGTTCAGTTTCTTTGAATGTTTGATGGAGTATTGATGAAATGTTGTTGTTAAATTGAAGATGGAATTGATTTAAATTTTAGTTTGGGTAGGTTTTCTAACTGGTATAGTTTTTCCTCTATTCTGCTGCTTTAGTTTTGATAGTGTTAGCAAGACAAAGCACACCATAATATGGTTTTCAGGAATCAAATCCGCAGCGGCCACAACCTTACAGTTCAGGATTGAAATTCATGTGTTTTGGTTAGGATCTTCTCTGCCCTGAGCAGTGAATAGGTTCTTTTGGTTTGGATCGGGTTTGCGCGCGTATAGGTTGCAGTTTTGAAAAACTATGGCCGCGTTGCCAAAGATGAAGTCTACCGTGCCATAAACATCGCATTCGCGGTAGAATTGGCGGAGGGAGTGGACGTAGAGAGTGTCTTGGTAAGCAATGAAGCTGCATTGGTAGAAGGCTGAGAAATCGGCGCCGCTTCTAACGGCCACGGCTTGGTGCTTGCTAGCTCCGACTGAGTTCTCAAAGGTTATACCCTTTGCTATGAATCTGTCTCCCACAACAGATGAAAACCATAAATTAATATCAAAATTGGTATAGTTTTTCCTCTATTCTGATGCTTCTAACTGGTATAGATTGGATAGGTTTTCTAACTGGTTCAGTCTCTTTCCACCTAATTAGTTCTTGTTTCTTTTGTACAACTATCAATCATGTTAGCAAGACAAAGCACACCAGCATATCACCATAATATACATTCATATTCATTGCATATGAGACTGAAAATGAGAAAACTATATCTAATTATTGAGAAAGAAAAAACTACCAGGGACAAAATGTACCTTAAGGCTTTATTATGTGTGTTAGACACCCGAGCTTTTTGATTGTTTATTGTCCACTTTCTAATTGTAAATCTAATTAGAAACTTAAGATAGAAGAACTTATTAAGCAGCCAAAACACAAATCTCCAAACAAACATCAAAAACATCAAACTACTAAATATTTTGTTGATATACCCGAGAACTTTACCGTGTACCTGTGATTTTATGTATTCGTTGTTTACTTGATTTCTTACAAGTGGAAGTGTGGGTTGTGCTTAAAGATAGATTAGGATAAAGCTCATCTTGTCAAATTTTTCAGAGAAATTGGTTTATTTATTTTTCATTGAATTGATAAACGGATAATTTTACTGCAGTTTCCTTTTTTTTTTTGCGCTCATTGATAAAGGGATAAACTATTTATTTTGTATTTGAATATTTTATGACATACTTATTTTAATTAGCTATACTTGTAGATGTTAAACATTTGTTCTTGTTTCATGTTATCAATCAGTTACTATGAGGGTCTCCAAAAGTGTGTTGGTTTGTATTTAGAAGATGGGAAGTACTCTGCTGATCAAATAGATCAGTTAGTTTCATTGTATGAAACACTTGGGCAACAATATAAGTGGTCTTCTGCAGTAAAGGTAATACTGTTTGTTGTTGTTATTGCTAATATTGCTAATATCTTTCCTTTGAACCTTTATCCTTTGTTTCATAAACCGTGAACCAGGCCACGTTACAACCCTCAAAAGACCTAACTGAAGCAAGGTTATTTTGAAAGCATACTACAACAAGGTTGCGTAAACTGACTCCAAAATGTTTTTTTGCAAATCATTGGTCTTGGCATCACACATGTGCTTTACCTTTCACTTTGAGTGTCTTGAACCGCCTTGTTCTGACATATGACTCATATGCTTTTGCATCTCTCCAAAATATTTTTTATTTCAAAGGTTGCATGAACTTTTCATTATCATGTTTGTATGAACACTTTTGTTTGCAAACTGGCTTTCCTCTCAAGGAATTTTTAAAAAATTGAGAAACTTGGTCAGGTGATCCTATCAGGGGCAAGTTCCTTTCACATCCTGTTGAGAATCAGTTCAAGATTTTTTCAGGGCAAATTCTTCTCAAATTTGGTTTATCCAGAAGATCTTTCAAGACTCACATTGGGGCAAGCTTTCCAAGCGCACAGAGGATCAATCAGCTTCAACATCAAACAAGATGAAGCAATTATCAGTTCATATACGACAGACAGCTAATCTGGGGCAATTTACCTGAAGAATCTTCAAGCAGCTCTTCATCCTTCCTATAAGGATTATCAACTTGATGCAATTTACCAGTTTGGCAGAGATGTGCTCAGCAGTAGCATCTTTAGTCCCCAAGCAGAATGATAGTGATCTTCATGTTGAGGAATCAGTCTTTCAATCTTGTCTTCTCACCAAAAGAGTCGTGCCATGTCGTCGACGTATGCATTTGTATTTGATCATATATCATATGCATCATTCATATATATATATATATATATATATATATATATATATATATATATATATATATATATATATATATATATATATATATATATATATATATATATATATATATATATATATATATATATATATATATATATATATATATATATATATATATATATATATATATATATATATATATATATATATATATATATATATATATCAAGATTGTTTCATCCTCGTTTACATTCTCCAGAGGTCGTGTTGTTGTCCGCGTCTTACCTTGTGGTCAAAGTCCAACTCAATTGGCACTTATCAAATAAATATTCTCTTTGTGTTATCTGGCATTTTTCCAAATATTCTTTTGTGTTCTAACGTATTCCCATAACTCTCTATGTCTGTAATTTGATGTTTTTCTAGAGTCCGTCTGAGATTTTACCAGATATGTTTGTCTCTCTCTGATGTTTTTCCATATTGAGTCTTTTGTTTTGATGTTCTTCCAGAACCTATTTAATGTTTTCCCAGATATTTCTGTTGTAATTTTGATGTTTTTCCATAATTTTATTTACCGTCTGATATTTTTTCAGATGTGTTTGTAATTCTGATGCTTTACCAGAATTTCATTTCTTTTGTCGTCTGATTTTTTCTAGATGTGTCTGTAATTCTGATGCTTTACCAGAATTTCATTTCTTTTACCGTCTTATATTTTTTCAGACATGCCTTTACTTTTGATGCATATTGCAGAGTTTCATCTCTTTCTTCGTCTGATGTTTTTCCATATGTGTCCGTTATTCTAACGTTTTTTCCAGAACTCCTCTGTGTTTATTTGACGTTCTTCCAGATACGACCTTGCTTATTTGATGTTCTTCCATATATGATATTTCGTATTTGATGTTCTTTTAGGTATGTCTTCAAAATATTTTCCCGTACATTTAATGCTCTCCTAAATGTTTCGGATGTATTTTTAGAATTTTTATCTTCATCTAATTCTATTCTGGATGATTTCAATTTATTTGTGACTGTCGTTAACAACTGCTGAATTTATTTGTGTCACAGAGTATTCAATGCTTTCTTGAATATTTCTGATATTTTCCAGAGTTCATTCAATGCTCTTCTGAATGTCTCTAATATCTGTTATTTTCCAGAGTTTATTCAATGCTTTTCTGTATGCCTCTGATGTTTGCTAGAATGACTCTCATGTATTTCCTAGAGTTTCTCCTCACCTCATTCAATGATCTTCTAAATATTGTGACTCTTTTCCATCCAGTTCCATTCATGGATGATGACTGTTGATTCCCCAATGGAGCTTATTCAATGATATTTTGAATATCTCTGATGGTTGCTAGTTTATCTCGGATACCTGTTTTGTTCTAAAGTTCATTCAATGCTTTCTTGAATGTCTTTGGTGGTTGATACTGTTCATTTCCAGAGTGTTGTTCAACGCATTTCTGACAAAACCTCTGGTGACTGTAACACTTGTCATACCCTAAATTTTCCCATACTTTTTTTATTGTTAATCAAAGGCATTGGTACAAACCATCAGAGGGTTGTCAAGAAATCTTGAGGTTTCATCATTGGTAGAGGCATGAGGTAGAAGTTTATTGAGCACCTCAGAGGTCATGGTGGAGTTGGAATGATCATCCAGTTCATCTGCACAACGCCCAGGCAAAAAGGGTGAAATTAGGGTTTCAATTTTAATCAGGATAAATTTGTTTTTAAGGGAAAGACTTGTTTCCATGGCCTTCCATGTGTCCTAAGGTGTGTGAGGATGGGAGATTGACCATCAAATTTAATCAGAACAGCATCAATTGATCAGTCAATTGAAAATCAAGAGATTTGGGGAAAAAGTCAACTGTAGTTTGAATTTTGATTTAAATGGTGCTCCAATGGTGGGATCATGGTACATGAAGCTCATATGACTTATTGAAGTCCACTCAAGAAGTTTCAAGGCCTCAGAAGACCCATAACATCAACACCCGACTCGATAGTCATCGATCGATCGTTTCGTTGACCAAAAAGTCAACTCTTCAACCATAAGGAATTTGACCTCAAAGTGTGAAGCAAAAATGTTCCTAATGCCATATTACACCTGCCCATGAAGTTTCATGACCATTGGATCAAGGATGGAGGAGTAATTGAAAAATCGGGAAATTAGGGTTTCGAAAGGAGCAAGACCATAACTCCCTAACCACACATCCAATTGAGTTGGTTCAAAGCTCATTGGAATGCTCTTGAAAAGTCCTGAAAAAGTCCCACTGTGTTCCATGAGCAGAAAATGCATAGATTTGGAGTTATGGCCAAAGTCATTACAAGAGGGAAAAATAACTTAGAAAAATTCTAAATCATTGGCCTTTTTAGACATGTTTTTTAGCAACTTTGAGTGGATTTTTGACCTAGTTTCATTTGGAATCTGAAGATCATGAAAACATGAAAGTTGTAGAGCTTCATGAGGGATTTCCAAAATGTACTAGAACTCTTCCATAGCCCTTATGAGTTGAGAATTATGAATTCAACAAGATGAGGTTTCAACACTTGAGTTCAACATTTCCACTTTTTCACAAACTCACCTTTTGATCACTTGAGCTATTCTCAGCCCTTGGATCATGTTTCTCTCTGATATTTAGAGAGTATGTTGAGTTAATATGCAGAAAACTAAGGGGTTTGATGGATTTGGCAAGTGATAGGCAAGTTGCATTATTTTAATGAAAGAAATGAGGAAAGAGAAACTTTATTGAAGAAATCTTGCAGCTGCAGTTCTCCTACTCCCTAGTCATACTTCAGTCACTTCTATGTCATCCTCACCACTTGATTTATGCATAAACTTGAGCCAAGAGCCTGAATTTATAGCTGTCCACAATCTTGAACAAAATTGTATTTTACAAAACTCCCTCCAAAATGCCAAAAGAAAAATCTGCCACAAACCATTCCTTGCCTATAAATAGAGGTTTCCTCTATGTTGAAAGGTACACCAGAGCACTCTAAAACCCAAGAGAAAACCATTGCTCTCATCTTGCATTTGCTTTGCTTATAAGTGAAGAAAACCATTCCAAAAATACCTAAAAATCTGCCTTGTGCAAAACATCTTCCAAAGTCATTTCCACCCACTCAAAATCATCAGAAACCATCCACACAATCCACAAATGATGTGTGGGAGATGTTCAAACTCTTAAACCAGTCAAAAACCTCATTTTCCCAAAAGTCAACTTTCAACCAAGCAAAGTTTGACTTCACATACAAAATCTGCCAAATCACTAACCAGACCTATTTTGATCATTGTAAACCTCCAAACACCTTAGGTTTATGATGTACCAACTGTCCATAACTTGAAATATCATCATCATCACTTGTTTCAAGTTCTGGTCCAAGATTCACTTGTTTACTTCAAGTGCAAGAAAAGTTGTCATCTTCATCAAGGCATTGGATTGGATCTTATTTGGAGGCTTCAAGGTTTTCCATACTGCACAAACTTGCTTGAAGGTATACAAGAGGTTGGTAGTCACTATCCTCATCTTAAATTATCATGATATTGTTTGATGTGCATTAGTTTGGTTTGAGTTTAAAGGCAATGGTCAGTCCTGTTTGAATCTGCCAGACTTTGTTGATTTTGTTCATCAATGCGTATCACCTTCATAATCATCATACCATGTTGTATTACTATGTGCTAAACCTTGAGATCCTCTTAAATGCCATGAATGAACATGTGAGAAATTGTTTGTGTCACACCCTAATTTTTGACCATAAAGTCCCACCTCTTTGTGCTTACTTCTTGCTCATTTATCTTATTATACAAGCGTGTGTTACGGCTAACAGATTTGTTCAGATACAGTTATGTCAAGTGTGAATTATTACTGCCAAGCACTTCAAGGTTTAGGTTATCAATGCCATTGGTGTCAAGCGTAAACATTGGATGTGTATAGATATGGTTCATAAACTTTGAGCGTGGGTGTCGTCACAAGGTTTGGTTTTCCTTGTACGAGTTTGGCCTATAAGGATTAGTTTGTTATGGAAAGTACATTGCGCCCCTTTTATGGTAACAAACATCAAGCTTCAAGAGCATCATTTACCGTTGCAAATATTTAAAGATACCGTACGCAACCTTAAGGCAAGGATGGATTTACATGTTTGGTAATTTGAGCATGAAGCAAACTAATGACATAATATCATTTAAGAAAGCATTACAAGCTGAAAACGATAACGAGAGGAGAATTGGATATACAAGCCAAAGAGTTATTGTTCATACAAGTTTTCACTTAATTAAGAAATATACACAACTACAAGTCATCAACAAATCCAACATAAAAGAAAAAGGGAACACTTGCAAGTCAAAAGGAGAAACAAGGAAGATGGTTGTTGGGGGAGTTTTGAAACTCATTGGAGTTGCATCCATTAAAGTTCTAGTAGAGACTTCTTGGAATAAGTGGTATATCTGGAACGAGGGAGAAACCCACTGCTGCTATCAGAATTTATTGCTGAGCCTTTTGATCATCTCTTGGATGAGCCAGCACCAAGCCCTGATACTACAGCTGCAACAATTGTCGTGCGCACTTTCCGAAACACTCCAGATACAAGGAACCAGGGCCTGCACAAATTCAACTCCTTATAATACTTCCATCCTTCGACCGTCTCTGTACGAGCATCAATCGTGAGCTGGTTGCAGACCACACAAAGTTCTTACGCTAACGCTTTGATTCGTCAAGACACCAGCCTTTGGATATTATTTTCACCTGATCACATTCAAGTATTGATTCTGTTAGGGTATGGCAGATTTGTTTTAGCTAAAATTCAGAAATCATCATTCAAAATCACGGGCACTTTGTAAACTTTTGAATGTCTGAGCTTGTTCAACTACGAAGAACTAGATACCTCAGCAGCTTAATAGCAGATCACGCAGCCACAACCAATGCCAAACCTGCAAAACAAGAGCAGACATGGAAGACTTGAAGTTTGTAAGAATACAACCAAACATCCCAAAGACCTAGCTATTAAAGGATTGATGCAACTTGAGTCATAGGCAGAGCATGAAACCTCATGGAAATTCTTTTAACTATGATAGAAGAGGTTACCCGTCAGCTGGAGGCTATGCGAAGCTGATTGTTTCACTTGGAAGCTTGTCGTGGAAGTTGTCCTCGTCTTACCCTCATATTTTCTCCTCAGACTACAAGCTCTATTATCACCATTACGATACACCCCCCTGTGCCAAGAGATTAAAGCTTATAGTTCTGACTGCAATATGGCAATGAAGCCAACACATGCGAGATGGCAACAGAACTGTGAGTATGCTGCAGCACTATGTTTTCAACAAGATGTTAGAAAGGGATTAGGATACCTCTGAGAGTCGGACGCGTGTGAGAGCTCTCAAGCATTACCCCCACTAGTAACAAGATTGTAATACTATTGTTGGGATATTGGTAGCAGAAATGTTCAAAACTTGAATTAAGGCAGCCCCATATGGGTAACTTTCCCAAGAGAGGTTCGATGCTCCATATGCCCTGAAACTGTGATTAGAGTCGTCGCGTTAGATTAAGAATTAATTTTAAGTAATTGATAAGTTGAGGATGACATGATACACCTGGTGTGTCGTATGCTCTCCTGGCTATATTATTCTCTTGCTTCCCCACCCACCAGCTCCTGCAGTTTGATTTTGATCAGTCGGTAACCATGATGAGAGCAACGACTTGCACGATGCGTTACTCTAATTCCCCCAAACACCATCATGAAAAAGAAAGCAATGTTAGATACACATTCCATTTGACCTGAAAATAAGAGTAGAGATTGAGAGGGAGAGGGAAAGAAACGACAACCTTGCTCTTCTATTCACTCACATCAAATCCGATCGGTACCAAATTGGAAAAACCCAATCAACATTCAAGATGGTAATCAAATCTCAATCAGAACATTTCAAATTGAAGCCTATAAAAGGAGACCTAAGAGATGAGGAAGGGGAATCGAAAAAATCACCAAAGAAACCTAAGTCCGTAAACCTAAGAGATTGAGAAAGAGAGCTTATCTCTGCAGCGAACGAAGCTATCTCCGGACGCTGCGAATCCAAACCGATGAAGCATCTGCTTTCGTCATATCAAACACCGTCGTCGCCAACGTTCGGTAAGCTTCTGTTCTTATCAATATTATGGAACTACTCATGTTTTCGATTTGATTTCAGGTCCTAAAATAAAAGGAGATGATGGATGAAAGGAATCGATTGCGAGCTGAGAGAGAAGGAAGGATCGAGGAGAGGCGATTTGGGGCTGGGACGAAGGGGATTAGGGTTCTCTTTCATTTTTGTTGTTTCTGCTCCTTTTGTTTACGTTCGCAATTGTATGCTTGCCCCACACACACTTACCATGCACAGACACTCATCACCGTCTGATTTGCAATCACACGCACCACAACAACGCCCATGGTAACGATCCGTAGATCTCACTACACCAGATCTGTCCATCCCACTTGATTAACCTAATTAACCCTCTAATTATCTTTTAAGTCTTAATTAATCTGCGGTAATTTGTTTTAATCACTTAACCTTTATTTTATTTTGTTAATTAACCTAGTCATTATTTTTTTAGTTAAACTAACTAAATATCTTTTAAAAATCAATTTAACTAATCTTAATTTAGCCTTTTTTTTTTAACCTTTTAGTAATAATTAACTAATATCTATTATAATCCGATTTTTTAAATTAAAATAATTACTACAGCCTTTTATTTATTAACTAGTTTTTTATATACACCAATTTATTCAATAACTTGACCTTGTATTAATGATTAATTATTTGTTTTTAGCCAATTTATAATATTAACGTTTTGTTTAAACTAACTTTTTATAACTAAACTCTTTTTAAAATCCTATTAATTCATTTAAAAATATTTTTCTAATTAATTAAATTAACCCCCTTTTCAACTTAATAACATTTTAAATAAGTAGTATGCTCATTCACTGTAATAAAAACCTTTTATAAATAAGTTACACTTATTTGTCAATTTATTTAATTAATAATAAAACCTCTAGTATTTAATTAACTTATAGAAACAAATGATAAAAATAACCTTTTTTAATCAATAAATTAATCCTTCACAGTAGCCATAATTTTATTAAAAAAGATAAATTATTTCACTTAAGTATTTTAGATAATAAAATTAAATCATTTAGCATATTATAACATTTTACTTAAAAAACCTCACCTAAAATCAATCCAACCTCGCCTAAAATCAATCAACATCGTAAAGTAACTCAATCGTGCACACCGTCCTCGCACTTCACATTTCACACACTTAGCACTTTCATGCGTGTGTATGTTTTACTTTTTCTGCAGTTTATCTTTACCGCAATTTACTATTACCGTCTTTATCTTATCGCATTGCATTCCATCCAAAGGAAGAACTTGTGCGTAACGTAAAACTTGCGTGTATGTACATCACTTGCATCATTCTCCCCTTGATCCTTGATCCCATTCAAGTTGATCACTTAGGATAGATCCTACCCCATATGAAGGACCTTTATCTTTACAACTTAGACAAACAAATCAACTCAATTCAAACAATATTCAAACACATTAGAGAACAAGATGTTAATCATCTTAAGCAAGATACAACTTCTCATGCCCCATAAAAATTACAATCAATATTGTAGGGACTTTTTCTCTTAAGACAGATAGAGGCGTACTCGTCGATACATCCGAGTACTTGAGCCCTTCTCTTAAGAAGATGCAAAGACCATTTTCCTACAAAGTTGTGGTGGTTAATTCAAAGTAATCTCCCTTAAAATGACAACTCATCTTTTCTTCTAAAATCAATCAATCAACTACCCTAATCCCGTACGAACTTTGACCACAGTCAAAAAGCTCCTCAAACCCTTTAGGGGAACTACAGATACTCTGATTCCACTCCTGTAAGGATATGTAGGCATAAGACGCGATATCTTATCGAGTATACTTAGAAATAAACCCCTAGGTCTTTTATCCTTTAATCAAATAATCCATAGCAATAAACGACATTAAAACAAGAGGTTCTTGTAGAGTACTACAGAAACTTAGGATGCTAGCACCTTCCCTAAGTTTAATCGACCCCCGAACATAAAACTCTCTAGCTTGCATTTGCATTGCATTGTGGATATTTCGATCTTTTTCCCTTCCTTTGGACAAATCAAAGTTCGTTTGCAAATGAATTAGATTCAAGCTCATCAATAGCTTGGTATCCAGATTTCACCGCGACAGTTTGCAACTGTTATGCCTTGATGCTAGTTTGATGTTGTTCAGTTTGTACATATTGTTGGTTTATTTCTGTTGCAGCAGCTTTCTTTAGGCCTTGATCTTGTTTGTTGGCATTTTAAGTATAAGTCACTTATATGCTTAATTGATGAGGTGTTGACTTGGTGTTGGTTGAAACTGTATCATGTTTTGCTTTGCTACCATTTCTGTTTTGGCCATTTTTCAACTCATAGGGCATTTTTAATGCTAGTACACTTTTGAATCATTTTTGTGCTCAAACTTGGTCTATTACATATTTTGAACATGCTTGTAAGTTGTTCAGCCTCATTGGACTTGTAAAAGGTCATTGGAATGACTCATGTGAATGTTGAGGACCAATACCTATTTTTGTTGTCTTGGTGTTTGTAACCATCATGATATAAGCATTGACACTTGATACTTGCCATTGTTATGTTAAGTATGCCTTTATGATACTATTACTTTTTGTTTGGCCTATGTTTATTAACATGAGAATCTTGTACCATTGAATCTTGTTAATTGGCATTGTCATGTTTCATCTTTTGCATCAACTACTGTCATCCTTAGGCATTATAGTAGGGTTGTGTTTGTGACCATGATTTGTCCATATCTTGTTTGCATTGGTCAGTTGTGATGAGCCTATGTGTTTTGTTTTGATGCATTGTAAGCTATTGTGTGAATCTGTCTTGAACTGCTGGTCAATATTTTGAGTACTTGCATCAATATGTCATGTTTTCTGTTGAGAACCAAACTTTCATGATACCATTGTTAAGCTAAGCCTTTTTCATAAGCTTGCAAATTGTCATATGCATTAGGAGTATTAGGGTTAATTGATGATTGTGCTAGCATTGCCATGTTAGGGCTCACCTGTTGCTGTTATGACTGTCTTATTGGAACCACTGACATGCTATGTTTTGTTTCAAACTTTGTCAAGTTTTGCTCTTTTGTTTGTTTGTAAACAGAACATGTTTGTTTATGCCAATTAACATGCTAAAACTGGGTTCCCATGTTATACTTGTTTGTATGGAGTTGTAACTTTCATTGTAAGGCATGTGTTGATTGATGTTTGATTTGGTAAGACTGGCTGCTGTTTTTGTTGACATATTTGTTGTGCAAAACCATTTTACCATGATTAACTTGTTAGGCTCTTTTGCTCAAGGTCAAGTTGCCTTAATTTGAAAAACCATATATGTGTGTATGTTGTTTTGGCCAAGAAGCAGACTTGCTGCCTGTTTTTGTTTTACCTCATGGGTTGTTATCTCTATGATAAGTCCTCTTGCAATTTGTGTTTGAACTCATGTTTGTGATATGTATGAGAATCACATTATGTGTATTGAGCTGAGGCAGGTATGCTGCATCATGACTGTCCATGTTTTCCAACAGCATTTCAACATTTTTGTTCCATCCTTGCA
Organism: Lathyrus sativus; assembly: GCA_963859935.3. Classification (NCBI taxonomy): domain Eukaryota; kingdom Viridiplantae; phylum Streptophyta; class Magnoliopsida; order Fabales; family Fabaceae; genus Lathyrus; species Lathyrus sativus. The sequence goes on along the minus strand of OZ012740.1, from coordinate 622,278,350 downwards.
ACTTGCATACCAGGTTTTGTTTGGATTTGTTTTTGTGATATATTTGCATCTAGAATCCATGGTTTGTATATTTGAAACTTGCTCAGGCCATTACATGACCTTAAATGCATCTGGTTTGGTCCTTTGATTTCAAAATGCACTTCAAACTTTCACATTGCAGTTGCATTCGAATTTTAATTTGTGTGCATTATCTAAAAACCCTAATATTGCCATTGTGTTCCTTATCAAATTTCACACAAGTTAGACCTAAATTTTGTCAAAAATGGTTGAGTTTTGAGTAAGTTGTGATGTAATCGTTTTCATGATGTTGCCTTGTGTTTTGCTCATCTTGCCTTGCCCATAATACCAACATTTTTAGGCTTATGTATTATTTAGGGTGGCATAATACTTGGGTGTATCGCCACCCAAGTGGTTATGCCTTTACTCTCATATTGCCTTGCACTGCCATGACCTGGGTTCGATCCATGTGGAGATCAACCCTTTTATTTTATTTTTCCATTTTTCATGTTTTCAATCTTTTCTCTCTTTGCTTCCTTCCATTATCACACGCGCACCTCCAGCTGGTTTGGCAAGGTTTTGCACTAGGGATCATAAGGTGGTGGGTTCAACACCCACCATGTGCCTTCCTATCCTTTTAATCATAAAAATGTTTATTTTTCTTTTAAAATTCCAAATTTCATAACTTTGTCAATATTTATTATTTTTTATTGGTTCTTTTTGCAAATTTCTCATATTCTTGCATATTTTCACATGGTATTTTAATATCCTAAGAATTTTCAATTTTGAAAACACTTTACATTAAAAAATTGTCATGCTTCTTTTAGGGTTTTTACCCTCCTAATCATTCAAAAAATTTGATTCATTTTTCTTAAATTTGTTGTTGTGCTTGATGTGAGCTTTTGTTTGTCAATTCTTTGTATATGTGATTGTAATTGTTTTTGCTTGTAAGCATCATTATTGTTTCATTTAAAATTCCCACGAAGTTTTTAAACTTCTCACTTACATTTGTTGTGACATTGCGTAGGCATGATGCCTATAAATACATGTCATCTTGTAACCCCTTTGAAACCTCATCCTTGTTGAGATCCCTTTCCCTATTTATTAAGATGTACCCCTTTCTTCGTTAAGATATTGCTTTGGTCTTTCATTAGGTCTGGATTGAACCTTCTAAAAACTCGGCCCCGTACCAATTGTATTTTCAAAACACTTCCATAAAGCAATCAATACCTCTTTGTATTGAATTAAAGAGAGAGGATTAAGTGGAGTCTTCTTCCTCTCCGAGTGTTGGGATGCTCACTATAGTGTGGGTGGTTTCGACACTCGTCGTTCAATACGAAGACGCTCATACGTTTCAATCTCTTTTCTCCTAAAAACCTCGGTCTCGTACCGAGTCCATTTTCAAATCTCTTCAATAAGAAAATCAAATTCACTTTGTATCGAACTAAAAAGAGAGGATTAAGTGTAGACTTCTTCCTCTCCGAGTGTCAGGATACTCATTGTAGTGTGGGTGGTCTCAATACTCATCTTTCAATATGAAGACGCGACTTTATCCATCACTTATCTCTTTCTACCACCTCTTCCCACAACTTCCTTTCGCAACCTTTCTCACCTAAAACCCCGGTCTCGCACCGAGTGCATTTTCAAACTCTTTTCATAAACTTGAATGATCTTGGAGTGGTTAGGCGTAGGCCTTCTCCTATCCCGAGTGTTGATGTTTACCGTAGGGTTCTCTGTCGCAAAAGCACTTACCATTCAAAACCAAAAACATCTTTAATAAGAGAACGAAGTTCTCTTTGTGTTGAATTAAAGAGAGAGGATTGAGTGTAGTCTCCTTCCTCTCCAAGTGTCAGGATATTCACTGTAGTGTGGGTGGTCTTGATACTCGTCTTTCAATACGAAGACGCTACGTTCGCTACACCTTTCATAACAAAAAACTTTGAGATAAAGAATTGGGTACTACCCGTAGGGGTTACTATCCGAGGACTTATCTCGCCCCTAAAAACAATTCAACTAATCAAATGTGACATCTTGCCTCACATGGAAAAAATCTAATGATTTCAAAAAGGATATGTTCTGTCCGTTCTACCGCAAATAGGTAACGCTTAAGTCTCCTCAGATGCGAGCAGCAAAACACCTAAACTGCTAGAATGAGTATGATAACATCATCCATAAAAACATTAACAAACCGTAGGCCGAACTAAGGCTGCTCTGATTCTTTACTTCTTCAAGTAAAGATACGTAGGCACAAGGGCCACAATCCTTGCCGAGCATATTCCCATATATTCATAGCCCCGAACTACGTCGACTCTGACTTTCTCATACCTATCGAGAATACGTAGGCCTAGGACCGTGAAGTCCTACAGAGTCCGTTCTTTCTCTTCTTCCCCCTGTTACCTCTCTTTTCCCAATTTCTAATCGTTCTCTCTCTATATTTTAGAACACTTTTTATAGCATAATATTTAAGCAAATAAATTCACACATCGACAAACAAATGGTTCCCATCGAGTACGATGGATGCGAGGGGTGTTAATACCTTCCCCTCGCATAACTGGCTTCCGAACCCGTTCTTGGTTGCGAGACCATCTTTTCCATTTCTTTCTTAAGGTTTTCTCGATATTTTCCTTTCCCTTCATGGGATAAATAAAGTTCGGTGGAGACTCTTTTGTCCTTTCTTTTTCGCCTCCCCGTCGTTGCGCGATGCATTTTTCAAGTAGCGACAACCCTTTCCCTAGTAAAGTTACTTCTGCTTTATGGATGTTTATGTTATTCCACAACAAAGTTGATTACTTTCTTGAAGTCTCGGTTATATTTTCAAATTTCTGGTCTCGTTCCACATCTAACATTTTTCTAGATGTTTCTGTTTTGTTTTCCAAATTGTGTTCCTTTTAGCATCTAATGCTTTTCCGGATGTATGTATTTCTGTTTAGGGTTTGTCCCTCTTTTTCTAAGTATCACTCGACACTCTTTGTCACCTAGGTAGATATCCATGATATCTTATTTTCCTCAGTTGTGTCTCCTTGAGACGTTTCCCCCGTAAAGTTATCAGTCTTTCCCTAGTGGAGTTGTAACATCTTCCTAGTATATTCATCCCATGTGACATCTTTCATCGCAGAACCTTTGTTTTGCATCCATATTATATCATAAGCATTTTGTGGTATCTTAGGACCAAAAATTGTGCATATTTGTATTTAAGTCTCTCTGATCTTGTCGAGACGAAAGTTTCAATCTTCACATCTCCGGATCGAAGAAACTTAAATAGGGGCATCTATCACACCCTAATTTTTTACTCTAAGATCCCACATATTTTTGCATCATCTATATTGTTTATCATGTCTTGCATCTTGTATAATACCCAATTTATCAGCTGGAATAAATTTGTTGGAATTGCAGTTGAATCGGTCAAACTAAAAGTCAACTGTGAATAAATCAGTGCTCATTTAAATTTTTCGACCACTTTTCGGTCGCATTTTTTGACAGTTTAAGCCATTTTATCAGGTAAAAATTATTTCAAAATTTGACCAAACGTTGTATTTTTCCTAATCGTATATTTTACACCGATCATTTTTGTGTATTCATTTTATTTTTCTTAACACTTCGATACCGATCCAATTATTTATTTTTTACAGTTTTTATTTCTACTTTAATTTTTTTTTAATTAAGCAGTTCTATTTTTATTTTTATTTTGTTAATACCTTTTTTCTTATTTTATACTTAATTTTTTAAATTTCAATTTTTAATTTTATTTATTATTTTAGAAACTTGTCAAATAAGTCATTAATTTTATTTATATTTTTAGGAACTTATCAAATAAGTCTCATAAAAGTAATGGTGAGTTCTCATACACCTTTTATACTACTTTTTTGTACTCTCTCTCTTATTTTACTCCTACAAAACCATGCAGTTACTACACTCTTTTTCTTTTCCAACCTTCCATATAATGATATAAAGGAAGCAACCACACCATAACTTTATCTATCACCCTCACACTTCCACATAAACTAAAAAACCTCACTATTCTAACACTCCCCCATCTTCAACCTCTTGCTCACAAAATCATCCTTCATCTTATCTTCAAACAGGTTTTTTCTTTTACTTTTTTTTTAGCTTATTTTGTTATTGTTGTTATTATTGTTATTGTTATTATTACTATTAGTACTAATATTATTATTATTACTAGTATTTTTGTTGTTGTTATTATTATTATTATTATTATTATTATTATTATTATTATTATTATTATTATTATTATTATTATTATTATTATTATTATTATTATTATTATTATTATTATTATTATTATTATTAGTTATAAGTTGGAATAATTGTTGTTCATAAATGAGTGATAGAGAGACATGAAATAACAAGTTTGAGAGAGAGCGTATACTTTTTAGTTTAGAAATATCATAGTTTTATACATGTATATATAAAGTCTTCATTCTAAATTTTTTCATGCTTTTGGTTTCTGAGTTTTATATATACTTTTTGTTGATTTTATATGTGTATTTTATACTTTCTTATTTGTTACTATATCATGTTCATATTTTACTATAATGATGTTTCTATGTGATGATATTTGTTTTAACTATATCATGTTCATATTACATGTAGTAACGCTATCTTCCCTATCTTTTTTATTCCAACTTTTCTTTTTGTTTATTATATCTTATCATGTATTTGTAATACTTTATTTTGATTGGTTGCTAAGTAGAGATGTATTTTAAATAGTTTTTAAAATTTTGTGTTTTAATCATTCTATTCCTAGTTAATTTTTTATTATTCATTTTTATTAGTTATTTGTGCAATATGTTAAAATGTAAGAAAATTTTTGTTTTAATTACTTTTTATCTTTGTATAATATTTAAAAAGAAATAGAAGACCAAAAAGATTTTAATTATTTTTACTAGTTATTTGTTAAACTTTTTTAAATATAAAAAGTTGTTTTAGTATATTTAAAATGCAAAAATATATGTTGTAATTATTAATTTATTTAAATATTTGTATTTAATTTGATTAATTAAATTATTAGTTAATCTTGTTAAATATTTATATTTAAATTGATTAATAATTTTGTTTGTTGCCTGATTCTATTTGTGAGTGATTTATTTTCATGTTCTGGGCATGTTCTTTTTTATTTACACAATGATATTCCGTGTATGCGGTTGTTTGTCTGTGGATTTTTATCAAGATGCTTTGTCGTGACTGTCTGTTGAATTTATGTGTTGTAGAGTACTACAGAAGGTTCCTGTAGAGTACTACAGAAGGTTAGAGTGCTAGTACATTCCCTTAGTATAACCAACCCCCGTACCTTTGATCTCTCTTTTCTTAGCTTTAGGCCTTGCTTTTTGCTTTGCATTTTATTTATGGGTTATTCTTTATTTTCCCCTTTCCTCGGATAAATTAAAGATTGGTGGTGATATTTTATGATTTGTGGTTCAAGTTAATACAATAGCTTGATATCCAATTCTCACCGCGACAAGCATATTCTGGAAGTTTGTTGTAGGAGTAAGCAACATGTGTGATAATTGTGGCTAAACAATCAATAATTTAGGCTTCTAGAGTTTCTGATGGATCCTCCTTGGTAAAGATATGGTTATCATAAATATATATCCTTCTAGAGGCTATTGCGTTCATATCCATAACTTCTAAGGGATCAGTAACTATAGATATCAGAGACATATTCTTCATATTTCTTCCATTGAAGACTTTCCCTATGTCTTTGGCTACCTTCTTGGTAAGATTCAGCTCTAGCAAAGTTTGTACCAGCTTGCTTTTAAAAAGTACATCAGAAATAAGTCTTCCCCAGAGGAATCCACTTTCTAAGTTTAGGGCCATTACTTTTGGTCTCCTTGACCAGCTCCCTTAAGTACTTAAAGAAAATTAAAGGCAAGTTCATCTTAATTCTAGAAGATATGTACAACAGGAGATACTTATGATCTATGCTGATATAATCTGAGGAGTTAGATGAAGGTTTGTGAGGCATAAAACCCAGAAGAATCTTAAACCATACTCTTAGATGGTTGCGTAGATTCTTTGCATTTGATGAATTATTTCCATCTTAAAAGATCACATCAAGAATTTCTTCCAGCTTTTCCTTTTTAGAAATCATAACAAAACATCTTTTTCTAGAGCCATCGTGATTGCGAAGCTTGGCAATCGACTTCTCTGAAATGCTGACTTTGTGCACCAAAACATATGAAGTGATTTGAAGCTTTGAAGCATCAGTGAAAATTGAAAATTGTTTTACCAATTCAAGGTAAACTGGTCCTTTAAGACAATTGTTTTTCTTGATTTTGAGTAGCTTGTTGTTAATGTTATTGATAAGCTTAATGTTGTTGAGATATTTTAGCCATGGTGAAGAAAAAGGGTCTTACAGTTGCGGAGAACTTGGTTTGAAAGAGAGAATTGTGGGATAGTGAGTAGCGTTGGTGTGTGAATAGTGAGTGGAATGGGTTTATAAATGGGTTTTGCAATGATGGCAGAATCTAGATAAGTGCAAGAAATCTAACCTAGGGGGAGACGTAGAGAGATTTTACTTATTTCCAACAAATCACTTCTCACAATGTGTCACCCAAGCGTTAGAGCGTTTCAGTTTTAAGACATTGTCTTAAATCAGAACGACAAACTTATGTTTGATTGACCGCTGGTTAATATAGCAACTCGTCATAATATAGAAGACATAACTTTTACAAAAAGAGGTTATGATTGGATACTTCTAATACAAGAAACCTTCTCACTTCAAAAGACTCACTATTTAGAGTAAAAAATCTCAGAGTCTCATTTTATCATTCTAGAAAATTAAACATTTTGAGGCATACTTTTTTTCATTCTTGATATAAGTCCATTTTCAATTTCTTTATAATGAAAAAAAATATATCCTTATCAAAGGGTTTATTAAAATATCAGCCCATTGATAGTCCATATCAATAAATTTAAAATTTAAAATTCCCTTCTTAACATAGTCTCATTAACTATGATGTTTTATCTCAATATGCTTAGCTTTAGAATGTAAAATAGGATTGTTAGATAAATAAATAGTTGAGATATTATTATAAATAATAGGAACGTTACTCTCATAAATCTGAAAATCTTCTAACTAGATTTTCATCGAGAGGGTCTGAGTGTTACATCCAGATGTTGGACCATAAGATTAAGTTGTCTCCTAGAAACTGACAGCTTTCAGAAGTGCTTTTTCTTTCTAGTCTATCTTCAATATAATCAGCACCATAGTAACCTACTAGCTTATACTATTTTGATTTTCTATAACACAAGCCAAGGTTAGTAGTACCTTTCAGATGCCTGAAGTTCCTTTTAACAATTGTTAAGTGGGACTCTCTAGGATATGATTAAAAGCGAAAACATAAATATACACTAAATTGAATGTCAGATCTAGAAGCGGTTAAGTATTAGAAAGAACCTATCATACCTCTATACATTTTTTCTACCTTCTTGCTTACCACATACTTCTCTAGAATACAAGTAGGGTGCATTTTAGTTTTAGATATCTTACTATCTGACTTGTCAAACTTCTTCAGAAGTTCTTTTGTATATTTGCTTTGATGAATATATGTTCCTTATGAGCTTTGGTTAATCTGAATACCCAGAAAGAACTTGAGTTCTCCCGTCAGATCATCTCAAAATCTTTCTGCATAGACTTAGTAAACTCCTTGCATAGGGTAGCATTAGCATAACCAGATATAATGTCATCTACATAAATTTGAACAACTAGAATATTATTTTTTAATGTCTTACAAAACAAAGTAGTATCAATTTTTCCTCTGGTAAAATCATTTTCTAAAAGAAAACAACTTAGTCTTTCATACCATGCTCTAGAAGCTTGTTTTAGACCATACAAATATTTTTTAAGTTTGAAAACAAAATCTGGATTTTTATGATTTTCAAAACCAGGGGGTTGTTGTACATACACTTCTTTAGTTATGTAACGATTCAGAAATGCACTCTTAAAATTCATCTAGTATAGGATGATGTTATGACTTACAACAAATAAAATTAAGTGACGAATAGATTGTAACCTGGAAACTGGTACAAAGGTCTCAGTATAGTTAATCCCCTCTTGATACTATAGCCTTTTGCCACCAGTCTGGCATTGTTCCTTACCACTTCTCCTTTTTCATTCATCTTATTGAAACCCATTTGTCCCAATGGCATGAATTCCTTCGGGTCTTGGCACAAGATTCCACACATCATTTCTTGAGAATTGGTTTAATTCTTCTTGCATTTCCAGAATCCACTCAGTTTCAATAATTGCAGGTTCTATAAGGGACACCAATCCCATAAGCATTTCTTCAAAATGTTTGAACGAAGATCTGGTTCTGATAGGTTCAGCTTTATCTTCCAGAATCAATTCTTCGAAATGTGAGGATCATTTTCTATGCTTCCTTAGAGGAGTCTAAGTAAATTTTAGTTGAACAGTTTCAGAGTCTTTTTCATATGATTCTTTAGCTTCTGATTCTGTACCTTTAGAGCCTAAATAGGTAATCCCCAGATCTGCAAAATTCTCAACTAGTTTCAACTTATTAGAGTCAACCTTATCATCAAATCTAACATGAATTTATTCCTCAATAATTTGTGTTTGAGTGTTGAATACTCTATAGCCTTTAGAGCGTTCAGAGTATCCTAACATTATACACTTTTGTGCCTTAGAATCAAACTTGTTCAAATTGTTTATAGTGTTTATAATAAAATAGTTACAAGCAATAGGATAAAAATATGAAATGTTGGGTTTTCTATTCTTCCACAATTCATAAGGAGTATTACCCAAAATATGTCTTATAAAGGTCTTGTTTCAATATAGCACGTTGCGTTAAATGCCTCTGCCCAAAAGTGATTTTCCACATTTATCTCATTGATCATGGTTCTAGCCATCTCTTACAACTTCCTATTCTTCTTTTCTACAAATCCATTTTTTTTGTGGAGTTCTATGATAGGAGAAATCATGGGAAATGCCTTTTTTTCGTCAAACAGCTTTTCAAATTGGTTAATCTCAAATTCACCACCATGATCACTTCTAATAATTTTAAAGTCTTTCTCATTTTGCACTTGTGAGCGGAAGGTAGAGATCATAGAATGTGACTCATCCTTGTGTCTTAAGAATCTAACCCATGACCATCTACTGTAGTCATCAACAATGACTAAACCATATTTCTTGCCATTGACAGAAGAAGTTTTCACTGGTTCAAAAAAGTCAATATGCAAGAGTTTCAAAGGCCTGGAGGTAGAAATAACATTCCTTGAATTGAAAGAAATTTTTGAAGAATTGTCTTTCTGGCATGCTTCACAAAGAGCATCTAAAGAAAACTTCAAATTAGGAAGGTTTCTGACTAAATTAAGCTTATTTAGCTGAGAAATCCTTCTCATGCTAACATGGCCTAATCATCTATGCCAGATCCATTACTCTTCAGCAACAGACATGAAACATTTAACATTCTAATTTTTAAGATTAGAAAGTATTATTTTATAAATGTTATTTTTCATCTTGCCATTGAAAAGAATGGAACCATCTTTCTGACTAACAGCTTTTAAAGACTTTTGATTAAAGATTATATCATAACCATTATCACTTAATTAACTTATGAACAATAAATTATGCATTAATCTATCAATTAATAAAACATCAGTAATAAAAGGGAGAGAACCATTACCAACTATTTCGGAGCCTATAATCTTCCATTTCTGATTACCTCCGAATTCCACAAAGCCACCTAACTTAAGTTCCAGATCTTGAAGCATATGCATTCTTCCCATCATGTGTCATGAGCACCCAAAGTCTAGGTACCATGGTTGGTGTTTTAAATTTGCCGCTAAGGATGTTTGCAACATATCTTATCTTGTCCTTAGGTACCCACGACTTTTTGGGTCCTTTCTGGTTAGTTCTCCTAGAGTTTTTAGCAAACATGGGTTTTTATACAGAGTAATCATTTTTGTGTATGTGCATAAGAGAAATGGGAATAAAGAGCTTTTGGTTTTGCCTTTTGTTTTAAATTAGGTTTTTCTTTAGGCACATAACCAATTCCTATTCTTCCATTTTTGCTAACACCATAAATCATTGAAGCCATTTTACTTCTATCTATGACATTTTTAGGATCAACAGAAGCTTTTGAAATAATTTCTTCCTCAAGTTTAGAACTCTTACTTTGAAGTGCAGAGTTTTCAATTTTCAAAATAAAGTTTTCTTCATTCAGAGTGGAGAAATTTTTCTTAAGCTTAATGTGTGCTTTAGAATCAGATACATGAGATTGTTTCAGATCCTTGTATTTGCTTTGAATCTTCTGATACTTTTCCAAAATTTTAGATAAATAAGATTCTAATCTAGAACGAGATAGATTTAGAAATACCTCTTCAGTGTCTGACTCAAATTTTGATTCTGATGATGATTTTGGTTGTGTCTTATCATCAGATGATTATGTGCATACCATCAGTGCCACGTTAGCTTGCATTTCCTTAGGTTCATCTCTTGATGATTCAGAGTCATCCCAGGAAGTCATCAGACCTTTCTTCTTCCCTCTGAAGTCTTTCTTCTTAAGTTTGTCTTTCTTCAGCTTGGGACATTCATTATTATACTGACTTCGTTCCTTGCACTCAAAGTAGGAAATGTCTTTGGCAGCACCTGACTTCTTCTATCCAGATGTACACTCAAAGCAACCACATGTCCTTCTTGATCCTCTGAACTTGATTTTTAATTTCTTCTAGAGTTGATTAACTCTTCTGGAGAGAAGAGACAACTTATCTTCTTCTACTGAATCTTCTTCAGATTCTTCTTCTTCTTCAACTTGAAAGGCTTTAGTCTTTTCAGACTTTCCTGTAGAATTTAGAGCCATAGATTTAGTTTTTCTTAAAGGCTCATCCATTTTAAGCTCTATCTCGTGACTTCTCAAAGAACTTAGAAGTTCTTCAAGAGTAGTGTTGTTCAGATTGTTAGATAGCTTCAGCGCAGTTACCATAGGCCTTCATCTCTCGGGTAAGCTTCTGATAATTTTCTTAACATGATCTGCAGTAGAGTAACCTTTGTACACAACCTTTAGTCCTGCAACTAGATTCTGAAACCATGAAAACATGTTCTCAATTGTTTCATCATCCTCCCTTTTGAAGTCTTTATATTTTTGTATCAAGGAAAACACTTTGGTTTCTTTCACTTGAGCATTTCCTTCATGAGTCATCCTTAATGAGTCAAACATAGACTTAGATGTGTCTCTATTTGTGATCTTCTCATACAAAGCATATGATATAGCATTTAACACAATGCTTCTAGCTTTATGATGATTCTTGTAATCTTTCTTTTGTTGCTCAGTCATAATTCTTCTTTCTAACTTGTTACCACTATTATCAATAGGATGAATGTATCCATTAACTATTATATCCCATAGATCTACATCATGGCTAAGAAAGAAACTTTTGATTTTATCTTTCCAATAGTCAATTTTTTTCTCCATAAAAAATGGGGGTTTGGCACTATAGTGATCTCTGTCAGAGGATGCAATGGTGGAGGGACTCCTGTCAATGTGTTTCACAAACTAGATCTTTATCTGACACGGTGAAGTGTTTAATAAACAATCAATACCAAAACTGGAGCTCTGATGCCAATTGAAGGTAACGGAAACACAAGAAAAGAGGGGTTTGAATTGGGTTTCTAGAATGAAAAAATTTGCAACCCAAAACAACAAGCAGAGAACTCAGAGCAAAAATAATGAACATAATTATTTCTATCTTAGTTTGTTGTTAACAAAGATATCTCAAGTTCACTCGCAAAGGTGGCTTTGCCTTATCACAGACTTAATCTACTATAATCAAACTTGATTACAATCGCAAAGACTAGTTGTCAATGTCTTCTTGATTAATACTGATTGTACCCTAGTCGCTCAAGGAAATACAACTCAAAAGTTGACATACAAAGTGTGTTATAGGGTGCTTATTAGAAAGCAGATTACACAAATGAACTTACAAATAATTTCACACAAAAATATTTTATATGAAAGTGTATGAACAAAATCTTCCCTATGTGTTGTTTTTCTTTCTCTCAAATATTTCACAATATGCAGTATTGACGTAGAAGATATTCTCTTAGGGTTGACACTGCTCCAATCTTCCAAGACTCCTTTATATAGGAAATGAAAAGATCCATTGGATTATAGAAATGGAATACACAAATGTAGTTGTATCCTTGCATAACAGTATGTGAAAATGGAAGACATAATGGTACAATAATACAGTCCTTTTCCCATAAAATCAATGTAGTGGAAAGTATATTTATCTTGTATTGTGTATTATTTTTTCACGTAAAACTTTTTGATCTTATCTTTAATTATTAAAGGGCTTCAGATAGAGAGTTGATGAAGCATGCATAGAAGAAGAATCATAGTATGTATGAGAGAGTCTTCAAAAACTTGGTCTTCAAAGTCTTGATCCAGTTCTTCAGAACCTGGTGTTCTGAGTCTGGTGACACAGTTCATCATACTTGTTGAGCACAAGACTTCAGAGCTTGATAATATCAAAGGTTTCTCTTGTTATAGTCATAAAGATTTTGATGATCAGTGTTTATAAGTGTTGAGTACAGTACTTCAGAGCTTGATTATCATTGTAGAACACACATCTTAGAGTTAGAGTGGACTAGGTTCTGAGTATAATAATGTCACACGTCACTTCTCTAGAGTTAGAACTTGTATCTAGTATCTGCACACTTGACAAAACCACTAGGATATAAAATTGCTCTTTATGAATTTACGTATTTTTATCATCAAAACATAAGGACAAATGCATAACCAAATCTTGTTCTTACAAATACAATGGATAATCCTAAGAAAAATGGAATATGATAAGCTATAAGTTTGAGAGAGAGTAAATTTTCTAAAGTGGCAAGTGTAAAGCATTATCGTAAGAAGTCATTAGAGAAGATTGATGTTAGAAGTGACAATAAAGATGGAGAGGAAGAAAAAGAGTGAGTAGAATTAAAAAGAGTGACGAAAAAAAAAAATACTGAAGAGAGTATTGTGATTGGTGAGAATCGGCGCCGCTTCACATAGTTTGAGTGGCGCGATACATTAGTAAGAGAAGAAAACTGGTGCTTTGAATTCTACTCGTAACACATTTTAACCATATTAGAGACGTAAAAATAAGATCATACATGTTGCATTATGCCACAATTAAAATCTCACGTGGTATATTATATGCATTTATTGTCGTTATCTGATCGTTGCCAAAGGCAACGCAATGCGCCATCAAAATGAGCAGCGTAATTTCTTACGGGGTTACAAATTCTAGGCAATTTTCAATGGTGTACTTCCTCACTATATTTTATTATTTTATTCTTTATCACACTCATTTACCCTCTACTCAAAAATTTCTATTTCATATATTTTCATTTTAAACCTTATGTAATGATACCTATGAAGCAAAAGAATTGTGATGCTACCTCTAGTGCTTACTATGAGAGATTTAAAAATACATAAGTGACTACTAGCTGAAAAGATATTAAGAAATTCAAATTTAGCGACGAAGGAAGTTTTGATTGGGATGCTCTAATTGATTTTCCTATCATCCTCAACAACCTCTATGCTAGAAGATGGAATAAATCCTACACAATTTTTATGTGAACACACATGGACCTCTTAGTGGTTGCATTTTATTTTTACGAGGAAAGGTTATTAATTATAGTGCAGATGTTATAACTCTTCTTCTTTGAATGAAAGTTCCTAACAAGTGTGGAGTTCAAATAAGGAGAAATCCCAAATCTTTAATAGAATGAGAAGAATGTGACTAGATTTTGGCCGAAATTGGAGCGAGATGAAAAAAAACCAATAAGAATCCCTTTAAAATTATATCCACCTAATTCCAAATGTTTATCCACTCATTGGTGACCCTTTTACAAATGTTTATCCACCCACCAATGAGTGTTAGGTCTATATGGGGGTTGCAGATGGTTTTGACATGTCGTTGTTTGGTCGATATGGAAATTTTGGAATGATATAGTTTTTAGTGGGTCTTTGGTGACAATAAAGGATGTGAGAGATATGAGCATCTTCTTTGCTTGGAAATGGTATCTTGGTAGGTCCGCTATTAGCTCTTGTGGTTTCACGGACTAGTATGAGAACCCTTTCCTATTTCTTAGCCAATAGAGGAATGAGTGTCCTCAACCTCTATTGGATGTGTTCATGATTTGTTCTTCGTGGTTGTGGTGTTCTTTCTAGCTTGCCTGTTGTGGATTTTGTGTGTTTCTTTGGTTTGTTCCACTTGTTTTTGCTTTAGTTGGTGGTGTGTTTTTGTAATTTTTGCTACTATATTTTTTGTTTTGTTTTTATTTGGTCCTGACCTCGGAGTTGCTACTCCTTATGTCATCCTCGGGTATTTATATTTTAGTAGTTGAACCTCTATGTTGTTCTCTTCTTCTTTTTTAATATATATATATATATATATATATATTTGGCATTAATAAAAAACAATATACCAAGGATGCAAGAACTTTTGGCAATTTTACATGAAGAACCCATTAATTTAGGTATACTAATCTTGAGTGGTATAAGCGCCCTAACCATATCTATCGCTGTCGTATTTGGATATATTTGCATAATCATGCCCTTTGCGACAAAAAGGGTGACCCTCTGAGGCATGAAGCGTTTGGGATAAATCCAAAACACTTATGAATAAAGCTTACTTTGATAGTGATATTGTGATCCTTTTTCGGATACTTATCCACCCATCGAGGGGTGCTAAGTCTATAGGGGGTTGCAAATGGCTTGATATGTCGTTGTTTGGTCGATCTGAAAATTTCAGAATGATATAGTTCTTATTGGGTCTTCGGTGACGATAAAAGATGTGGGAGATATGAACATCTTCTTGCCTTAAAAATGGTATCTTGGTAGGTTCGTTGTTAGATCTTATGGATTTTCGGACTGGTGTGAGAACCCTTTCCTGTTTCTTAGGCAATAGAGGGTGAGTGTCCTCTACCTCCATTGGATGTGTTATTGCTTTATTCTTCGTGGTTGTGTTGCTCTTTTTAGGTAACCTCATATTGGAGAGCTCTAGCTTGCTTGTTGTGGATTTTGTGTGTTTCTTTGATTTATTCCGCTTATTTTTGCTTTAGTTGGTGGTGTGTTTTTGTAGTTTTTGTTTTGTTTTTCTTTAGTCCTGACCCCGGAGTTACTACTTCTTTTGCCATCCTCGAGTGTTTGTACTTTGGTAGTTGAACCTCTATGTTCTCCCCTTTTTCTTTATATATATATATATATATATATATATTCCATTAAAAAAATATATACGAAGGATGCAAGAACTTTTGGCAATTTTACATGAAGAACCCATTAATTTAGGTGTACTAATATCTAGTAGTATAAGTGCCCTGGTCATATCTACTGTTGCCGTATTTGGATATCTTTGCATATTGCATAATCAATTCCCTTTGCAAAAAAATGGGTGACCTCTGAGGCCAGAGGCGTTTGGGACAAGTCTAAAACACTTATGAATAAAGCTTACTTTGATAAGGTAATAAGAGGATTTTCCTAGTCTAGAGAAGAGCATCATCAACATGAGCCTTAACAAAAGAAAAAGGATAGTATTTATATTTAGATCATATCATTTTTATGTCAAAACCGAAGCAACAAACATCCCTAGTTGGATATTGATACATCTATCTAGTGAGATATATTTACTTGTAATAACATTTTTAAAAACTAAAGCCTACTTAAACTGACTAGAAACGTGAGTTTGAAAATGCTATCTGAACATTTTTCAGCTACGAGACATATGTCGGTCGGGGTAGTTGGTTCCTCGGTAACAATTCTAATAAAGACCGTTCTATGATTTTGATATTTGCTTGTCTTATAGGTAAATGTTACTAGAAAATAAAAGAGAAAGCAGAAGAGTATTAAGAATATGAACTTTCTCTAATAAATTCTTGTGAATTCAGAAATAGGGCAGTTGCTTTGTATTTTACAGTAGTAACATATGGAAACAAACATATTGTGTTGCATGTGGTGTCATTTTCATCAAATAGTTTCTCAAACTGCTTAATCTCAAATTCATCATCATGATCACTTCTAACTCTAACAATTTTAAAGTCTCTCTCATTTTGAACTTGTGAGCAAAAGGTAGAGAACACAGAATGTGACTCATCCTTGTGTCTTAAAAATCTAACCGTTGTCCATCTATTGTAGTCATCAATAATGACTAAACCATATTTCTTGCCATTGACAGAAGCAGTTTTCACTAGTTCAAAAAGGTCAATGTGCAAGAGTTTCAAAGGCCTAAAGGTAGAAATAACATTCTTTGCTTTGAAAGAAATTTTTGAAAACTTGTCTTTCTGACATGCTTCACAAAGAGCTTCTGAAGAAAGCTTCAGATTAGGAAGGCTTATAACTGAATTAAGCTTATTAAGCTGAGAAATCATTCTCATGCTAACATGGTCCAATCGTTTATGCCAGATCCATTGCTCTTCATTCATAAACATGTGACATTTAACATTCTGAATTTTAAGATCATAAAATTTTTATTTTATAAATGTCATTTTTCTTCTTGCCATTGAAAAGAATGAATCCATCTTCCTAACTAACAGCTTTACAAGACTTTTGATTAAAGATTATATCATAACCATTATCACTTAATTGACTTGTGGACAATAAATTATGCATTAATCCATCAACTAATAAAACATTAGTAATAGAAGGGAGAAAACCATTACCAATTATTCTGGAGCCTATAATCTTCCATTTCTGATTACCTTTGAATTTCATGAAGCCACCTAGCTTAAGTTCCATCTCTTAGAACATAGACCTTCTTCCTGTAATGTGTCGTGAGCACCCAAAGTCTAGGTACCATGACTGGTGTTTTAAATGTGCTTCTAAGGATGTCTACAACATATCTTATCTTGTCGTTAGGTACTGATATCATTTTGGGCCCTTTCTGGTTAGTTCTCCTAGAGTTTTTAGCAAACTTGGGTTTTATGCAGAGTAATCATTGCGTGCATGTGCATAAGAGAAATGGGAATAAAGAGCTTTTGGTTTTTCCTTTTGTTTTAAATTATCTTTTTCTTTAGGCATATAACCAATTCCTATTCTTCCATTTCTGCTAACACCATAAATCATTGAATACATTTTACTTCTATCTATCTTTCTATTCAGAAATGTATGAAATAACTTTTCATACTTCTTTATGACATTTTTCAAAATCCACAGAAGCTTCTGAAATAATTTATTCCTCAAGTTTAGAACTCCTACTTTGAAGTGCATATTTTTTATTTTTTAGAATAAAGTTTTCCTCATTCCGAGGGGAGAAATGTTTCTTAAGCTTACTATGTGCATTAGAATCATATATATAGGATTTTTTCATATCCATGTATTTTCTTTGAAGCTTCTGAAACTTTTCCATAATTTTAAATAAACAAGATTCTAATTCAGAAGGAGATATATTCATAAATACGTCTTCAGTGTCTAACTCAGATTTTGATTCTGATGATGATTTTGATTGTGTCTTACCTTCAGATGCTTATGTGCATGCCATCAGTGCCACTTTAGCTTGCACTTTCTCCTAATCATCTCCTGGTGATTCAGAGTCATCCCAGGTAACCATCAGACCTTTCTTCTTCCTTATGAAGTCTTTCATCTTTGGTTTATCTTTCTTCAGCTTAGGACATTCATTCTTGTAATGACATGGTTCCTTTCACTTAAAATAGGTAGTGTTACCAGCACTTGACTTCTTCTATCCAGATGTACACTCAAAGCGACCACATGTCCTTCTTGATCCTCTGAACATGCTTTTTCTTTTCTTCCAAAGTTGATTAAATCATCTAGAGGAAAGAGACAACTTATATTCTTCTTTTGAATCTTCTTCAGATTCTTCTTCTTCATCATCTTGAAAGGCTTTAGTATTTTCAAAGTTTCCCATAAATTTTAAATCCACAAACTTAGTTTTTCTTTCAGGTTCATCCACTTCAACTTCTATCTCGTGACTTCTCAAAAATCTTAGAAGTTCTTCAAGAGCAGTGTTGCTCATATCCTTATATAGCTTCCGCGCAGTCACCATAGGCCTTCATCTCTCGGGAAAGCTTTTGATAATCTATTAACATGATTTGCAGTAGATTAACCTTTGTCCACAACCTTGAGTCCTACAACTAGAGTCTGAAACCATGAGAACATGTTCTCAATTGTTTCATCATCCTCCGTTTTGAAGGCTTCATATTTCTATATCAGGGCAAGCGCCTTGGTTTCTTTCACTTAAGCATTTCCTTCATGAGTCATCTTTAACGAGTCAAATATATACTTAGATGTGTCTCTATTTGTGATCTTCTCATACTCAGCATATGATATAACAATCAACATAATGGTTCTAGCTTTACAATAATTCTTGTAATCTTTCTTTTGTTGCTCAGTCATCACTCTTCTTTTTACCTTGTTACCACTATTATCAATAGAATGAATGTAACCATCAACTACTATATCCCATACATCCATATCATGGCAAAGAAAGAAACTTTCAATTCTATCTTTCCAATAGTCAAATTTTTCTCCATAAAAAACTAGAGGTTTGGCACTATAATAATCTCTGTCAGTGGGTGCAAGTGGTGGAGGGACTCTTGTCAATGTGTTTTACAAATTGGATCTTTATCTGACACGGTGAAGCGTTTGATAAACAATCAATACCAAAATTGAAGCTCTGATGCCAATTGAAGGTAACAGAAACACAAGAAAATGGGGGGTTTGAATTGGGTTTCTAGAATGAAAAATTTCGCAACCCAAAACAACAAGGAGAGAACTAAGAACAAAACTAATGAACACAATTATTTTTATCTTGGTTCGCTGATAACAAATCTACCTTAAGGTGATTTTGCATTATCACAAAGACTTAATATACTATAACCAAACTTGATTACAATCATGAAGATTAGTTGTGAATATCTTCTTGAGTAATTATGACTATACCCTAGTCATTCAAGGAAATACAACTCAAAAGTTGAGATACAAATTGTGGTACAAGGTGCTTCTCAGAAAACAGATTACACAAATGAATTTACAAAGAATTTCGCACAAAAATATTTTCAATGAAAGTGCATGAACAAAAGTTCCTTTTTTGTTGTTTTTCTTTCTCTCAAATATTTCACAATATGCAGTATTCACGTAGAAGATATTCTATTAGGGTTGACATTGTTCCATTCTTCCAAGACTCCTTTGTATAGGTAATGAAAAGATCTGTTGGATGGTAGAAATAGAATCACAAATGGGAGACACACTGGTACAATATACAGTCCTTTTCCCACAAAATCAGTATAGTGGAAAGAATATTGATCTTGTACTGTGTACAATTTTCTCACGTAAAACTTTTTGATCTTAAATTCAATTATTAAGGGGCTTCAAATAGAAAGTTGATGAAGCATGTGTATAAGAAGAATTAGAGTCTGTATGAGAGAGTTTTCAAAAACCTGGTGTTCAGAGTCTGATGACACAGTTCATCATACTTGTTGAGCACAAGACTTCAGAGCTTGACAATATCAGAGGTTTCTCTTGTTATAGTCATAAAGATTTGGATGAGCAATGTTCAGAACCGTTGGGTAAAATAATTCAGAGCTTGATTATCATTGTAGAATACACATCTTAGAGTTAAAGTGTACTCGGTTCAGAGTCTGATAACGTCACACGTCACTTTTTCAGAGTCATTAGGATAAAAAGTTATTATTTATGAATCTAAGTATTCTTATATTCAAAACATAAGGAGATATACAGAATCAAATATTGTTCTCATAAATACAATGGATAATCCTAAGAAAAAGGAATATGATAAGCTATAAGTTTAAGAAAGAGTAAACTTTCTAAAGTGGCAAGTGTTAAGCATTACCGTAAGAAGTCATTAGAGAAGATTGATGTTAGAAGTGAGAATAAAGTTGGAGAGGAAGAAAAAGAGTGAGTAGAGTTAAAAAGAGTGATGAAAAGAGAAAAAAGACTGAAGAGAATGTTGTGATTGATGAAAATCGGCGCCGCTTCACAAAGTTTGAGTGGCGTGATACATTAGTAAGAGAAGAAAACTAGCGCTTTGAATTCTACTCGCAACAGGTTTTAACCGTATTAGAGACGTAAAATTAAGATCATACATGTTGCATTATGCCACACTAAAAACCTCACATGGTACATTATAGGCATTTATTATCGTTATCTAACCGTTACGAAAGGTTATTAATTATAGCATTGATGTTATAAGACATTTCCTTTTAATTAAACTTCCTAACAGGTGTGCAGTTCAAATGAGGAGAAATTTCAAATCCTTAATAGAATGAGAAGAATGTGACTAGATTTTGGCCGAAATCAATCAAGAGGGAGCGAGATGAAAAAAAACTAATAAGAATCTTTCTAAAATTATATTCGCACAACTCCTGCCTTACCCCAAATTTTGGACTTTTTTTCTATTTCAGCATAAAAAACACCTCTAACTACCCATATTACAATATACCACGGTTATCATTTTCTCCTAGCAGCTTCTTCAGAATTGTATCTCTACTAGAGATAACTTACTTAATAGGGAAGTCCCTTTGACCACCGAAATCTTTTCTTGTCCCTTTTGTTCGCTTCTCATTGAATCTTCCTTTCACCTCTTTGTAACCTGCGCTAATTGCTTCCTCTATTTGATATAGGATCTTTAGGTGGTTGGATGGTTTTCTGCTTTACCTAGCAATATTCTGACCCTTTTTTAGATGTTTATCCACCCACTGTGGGGTGCTAAGTCTATAGGGGGTTGTGGATGGTTTGACATGTCGTTGTTTGGTCGATCTAGAAATTTCAAAATGATATATTTTTTAGTGGGTCTTCGGTGACAATAAAGGATGTGGGAGATATGAGCATCTTTTAGCCTTAGAAATGGTATCTTGGTAGGTCCGCTGTTAGCTCTTGTAGTTTCTCGGACTAGTGTGAGAATCATTTCTTGTTTCTTAACCAATAGAGGGGTGAGTGTCCTCGGCCTCTATTGAATGTGTTCTTGCTTTGTTCTTCGTGGTTGTGGTGTTCTTTCAGGTATCCTCAAATTGGAGAACTCTAGCTTACTTGTTGTAGATTTTGTGTGTTTCTTTGGTTTGATTCGATTGTTTTTTACTTAGTTGGTGGTGTGTTTTTGCTACTGTAATTTTTGTTTTATTTTTCTTTGATTCTGACCCCGGGTGTTTATACTTTGATAGTTGACCTTTATGTTGTTCTCTCCTTTATTTTATATATATATATATATATATATATATATATATATATATATATATATATATATATATATATATATATATATATATATATATATATATATATATATATATATATATATATATATATATATATATATATATATATATCAAGAAAACAAAAACTTTTGGCAATTTTACATAAAGAACTCATCAATTAATTTAGGTATACTAATCTCGAGCAGTATAAACGCCCTAGCCATATCTACCGCTGCCGTATTTGGATATATTTGCATAATCAATGCCCTTTGCAACAAAAAAGGGTGACCCTCTGAGGCAAGAGACGTTTGCGACAAGTCCAAAACACTTATCAATAAAGCTTACTTTGATAAGGTAATAAGAGGATTGTCCTAGTCTGGAGAAGAGCATCATTAACATGAGCCTTAACAAAAGAAGAAGGATAGTTTCTATATTTAGATCATATATATATTTTTTATGTCAAAACCGAAGCAACAAACATCCCTAGTTGGATGTTGATACATCTATCAAGTGAGATGCATTTACTTGCAATAACATTTTTAAAAAACAAAGCCTGCTTAAAGTGACTAGACACGGGAATTTGAAAATGCTATCTGAGCATTTTTCAGCTAGGAGACATATGTCGGCCGGGGTAGTTGGTTCCTCAGTAACAATTCTATGATTTTGATATTTGCTTGTCTTATAGGTAAATGTTAGAAGAGAAAAAGAAAGCAGAAGAGTATTAAGAATATGAACTTTCTGAAATAAATTCTATTGAATCCAGAAATAGGATAGTCGCTTTGTTTTTAACACTAGTAACATATAGAAACAAACATATTGTGTTGCATGTGGTGTCATAACTAATTGAAGCAGAACTGAAAAGATTTGCAACAGATGCAAATCCATTTACAACAAATTATTGAGTCTCAAGGTGGACGATTGGACGGTGTGTTTTCACTTTGTTGCTGGAATGATTTTTCTACACAATGCCATTAACAAGAAATTAAAGCATAGAAAAGATGGTGGCCCTTTCCATCAGTACAGATTCCATCTTTCCACTTTAGACAAAGTGATAAGGGCAAGAGGAAGGGTTAGGTAATGTTGCAGTTTTATTTTGTGACATGACAGGGGTAATCATTCATATATTTTTGCTACATTTTCATGCAATTCTAGTAATAATATGTTGAATGTGTAAAGTAGAAATGCTACAAAATCAACAAATATACAGCTGTTTGTTTAAAAGCTAGGTTGAGTGTTGACCGCTACTGCCTTAAACTCAATAAATTCATTCAAATGGTTATAATACATTTAAAACAACACAAGTTGAATATTACAAAAACTTAAATCTATGAACAATTTCACTATATAAAATTAAAATATAGCATAAAATTGAAAAATATCTTACACGTTGTGACAAAATTAAAGGGATCAAAAAATACAAATTATTTCTTTATAAATTTAATATTTTATCTATTCATAGTCGATATGAGACTTAATCACCCTCTCTTGAATTAAATTTTTTTTTACAAGTGTGAATTTCTCACATTTTATAACCGACTTCAACACAAAATCCAAATATCACTCCCTCAACCAAGGCTTTGTGATACCACTTGTAGGAGAATTTGAAGAAGTTGGAAGTAACAATGAGATCAATGTTCCAGAATCAAAAGAGACTGAAACATCACTTCTTCACTCAAAGCATCATATATACTTCACTCAAAGCATCATATATACGTCTCATATATCTTGTATGTCAAACATTGCACATTTATGGTGATTGAAAATAAATCACTCACACTTAAATCCAACGATCTTTCTTCACAAATATGAATCTTGCATTTCCTATAGTAGGGTTCAACTCTTGCTCTCTCAACATGTAAGGGAGCCAAGGAATAACAGAAGCAATGTGTGAGAGATATATATCACATTTTCACTTAAAATCTTAAAACAGTAGGTATGTGGTATCTAACATTAAAACAAATAAAAAATAAAATAAAATAAAAGTTACTAACTAGAATACATATTAGTCAAATTATTTATTCAAATGCATTCATATCAAAGGTACTGCAAACACAAGAAATATATTGTTAATAAATTTTCTTCTAAATGAGTATAAATGGGGTATTATTTATTAAAAATTAAAGGTGTCTTCTTTTAAGGTCCAATTAAGATCCAAAGTTTGCACACATGCAAGATGAGAATTATTATGCACGATAAGTGCATAAAAAATAAAGTATTATGTGCATGATAAGTGTTACAAAAAAATAAAGTATTTTGTAAATGCATCATTTGCTTTTCATGCATATGCTTGTAATTTATTTGAATTCATTTGTATTTTTTTTATCAGTTATAATTAGTATTGTATTTTTGAAAATCTCTCCACTCAAAGTTTTAGTAGTCGTACCCATGAAAATGTTTCATTTTTAATCTAGCAATTTGATGTATATCAATATGTTAAGTATTACTTTAATCACTTGTTATAATGCTTGAATTAAGACTGCAGAGATGCTTGATTCAAATCATGCATAGTGTGAATCGAATCAAGAACTTGTTTGAAAGTTAGGAATTTCCAATACCTTCTCTTGATTGGACTCATAAGACTTTGATTTGAATCACAACTATCCTTGACTCGAATCATGGAGCATACTTGATTCTTATCATGGCTTCATTCCCCCTTTTTTCAACTTTAATTCAAGTTGTTGTTTCCTTAATCATGACATATCTTAAGTAGCAGATTGTACTTTGTTCGGACCAGTATTCTTGCAACATCAAATTTCAAATGATTTTCTATTTCATCGTTTGAAGAAACATATGTACCCACTGGTGAGGTTAAGAATTTGAAGAAGCTTGGACATCATGCATAACATGGTATTCCATAGCAACGTATCCAATTGAGTCCTTCATTATCCACTTCATTTGGACTCTACCATCTAATGTCCTTGAACCATTGACCCAGCCATCCATTCGCTTCAGACACCAAATACTCTAGCTCCCCTTCCATATTTTCCTTTAATAAGCATAAATTTTCTCCTAGATGTGTTACTTTAATGGAGAACTAAACTCTCATATTGAATGCTTTTTGCATGTTAAAGTCATGCCTAGATTTTCCACCTCTCCTACATAAGCCCTCTAGAACCTGAATAGATCCTCAGCTTCTCTGTTATACCCTATATGTGCAAACATAGGTTTCTTTCTTTTCCCTCCACACATAGGTTGATGATTAGCCTTCTCTCCCACAACCTGGCCGTAGGTGCGATTAATTCCTTCTGCCATATTGAACGCCTTGTAAATCAGATGTTTTTCTGTCTATCTGTCGTTACCTAAAGGCCATTTTCCTAGACCTTTATTTTACTTCTTTCGTATTGATGATTTTCATGGGTTGACCTCTCTGGAATTTCGGTAGATTTACTCAAATATTCATTTTCCCTATGAAGATCTTGTCCAATTTTTTTGTCATAACTCTCTCGTCTTGGATATTTAAAACCTAGCAAAACCACAAATTTTACTTCTGAAATCCCTTTTGGAGGAATGAAAACTTCAGCTATCTCTCCATGATCCTTGAAGATACGATACATCTCTTTTGGTCAATTGTATTACGAAAATCATGTAAAGAAGGTTGATGACAAAATTACTAGAAAGTGTACTAGTGTTGTTATCTAAGTAATGAAAATAAATTCGTCTCCACAGCGATTGCAAACTTAAAACAAGATACATTGTGAAATTTAATTAAACAATAAATGGGGTTTTCGTGGGTTGTTTTTGTTGAAAACACAAGAAATAACTTTTGATAACTGAAATTCTGGTATGCAGATCACATGTGTTCCAAGAACATTGATCTCTGCTCAACAAGGACGAGGACAGATCATGACCAATTTAAATTTCTTTAAATTGTCCCAATGTCATGACCAATGTCACAACCTCTATTGTGACATCTGCAGTCTGTCATACTATTTATCTAACCATTTAACTTACAGAATTGTGAATGCAGAAAGATAAATAACACAGTAATTGTTCACCCAGTTCGGTATCAACAACACCTACATCTGGGGCCTACCAAGCCATGGAGGAAATTCATTATTAGTAGAATCAATTCAAAGTCAAACCTCCAATTTTCACTTCTCACTTAATCTCTACCCAATGACACTTCAGCCTAGAGACACTCTAGTACCTGAGTATACCCACTCACTCCCCATCAATCACTCAACAGTGATATCAAACAATTATAAAAACAGTATGAAGAGACACTTTATACACACCTTGATCTTGCTTCACAGCTTTGATCAAGGAACTCACACACTCTTGCTTCACATTTTCGAGTGAGACACAACCTAGAATCTACCTAACCAAAACAATCATCCACCAGATAATTGCTTGGTTTACAAGTATTCCTAAACAGACTTTGCACGTGAAGAACAACCCTCCTCACTTACAATTATGTCTACCACAATGCATCATACAATGCAAAAGGTGACTTACACACAAGGGACTCTCAACCCTAGACCTCTATTTTACACTCTGATTTTTCTTGATGTGAGTGCTTGCTTTTCTTCTACTTCTGCTCCTCTTTTTATAGTCGTGCAGACTGGGCTTGGGCTGTGCAGAAGTAACAAATATTAGTTTTAATAAATCAAAACTAATTTCCACAATTCAAGGTGTTTTCCACTTAGGTCATGGCATGGTTAGCATTGCCTTGAATCTCTCCTGAGATAACTCAGAAGTCATAGCATGTTTCCTGATATTTAGCCTGAGATATATCAAGTCTCACAATAGAGAAACAAACTCAGCCCGTCTGATGTCATACGATCAATGTCATAACATTGGCCATGACATTCAGCTTCGCTTCCTCTTAGCTGACCAGCTTGCCCTGCTGAACCCTTCTGCAGAATCTTCATCTTGACAGTCATGGTTTCTCCCAATCTTCTACAGAATAATATTAGAAACAAGCATCTTCAAGTTTCCTAAAAGGTCTCCAAGATCCTTTTATGAATACCAATACAATTTGTTCTTGTTCATAATCCATCTCCTTGACATATTTACTGATGAGGTATTTTCAACATGGTCTCATCAATCCAAACCATTTCTGTCAAGAGATATACACTAGCAGCTCCTTTTGTTGTCATACAGCTATGTCTTGCTTAAAACACATGACAACACACCTCACTCACCACAACTCACATTATTGTGGCTGCACTCCTCACACTGCCTGTGAGGAACTTTATCACAAATTAACCTGTTGTGGTTGCACACCTCACATTGCCTGTGAGTAACTAGGCTACTGCTAACCCATAGCAGTGCCTGTTGTGCCAGAAAGCTATGTCATTACATTGGTAATGACATCCATGACAGCTGTCCTTTCTTCTACTGCTAACCCATAGCAGTGCCTGTTGTGCTAGACAACTATGCCATTACCAAAACATAGCAGCCCCTGCTGTAGCAAACATGATGTCATATGATCAATGTCATGACATTCAGTATGCCATTCATGACAGCAGTTCTGTCATCAACTCCTTCTGCATCCATGACAGCAGTTCTGTCATCTGCTCTTGATAGCTCCTGCTGCACCACTAGCTCCTGCTGCACCACTACTCCTGTTGTTTCTCACACATGACAATAGTTCTATCATGACAGCATATGGATGTCGTGTTGGATGTCACGACATTCACATTAAAACACTGCACGGCAGTTCTTTCAACAGCTCCTGCTTGCTTCTTTAGTGATGTCATGACTCTGGTAATGACATTCTGCTTAACATTAGTGCAGAATCTTGTTTTACCAAAATTTAGCCAATCATGGAACCATGGACCATTCTATATCATAGAATCATGGAACTAATAAACTCCCCCTTTGGCAAATTTTGGCTAAAACAACTTATCAGGACATTCAGCAGTAGTTTACACTAACTATCATGCTCCCCCTTGATAGTTGCATCCAGCATGGCAGCAACAATGCTTTCCTCATCAGCAGTAGTCGGTTTTATTTTTCTCCCCCTTGGTTTAGTCAAAACTTTGACAACAAATGGGGTACTTGTGCATACATCAGCACAACACAAACAGTACATACAGTCATCTCATAAGTTGTTGGACCTCTAACAATGACTGCACCACTTCAGCAGCTACACATCAGACAGGTACTCATCTTCCTCTGTCAGCATGAACATTGCTCCCCCTGAAAGAGAGAACCCAAGCACATGAAGAATTTCTTCATCATCTTCACACAGGCAGCTTTACACCCCTTGATTCACAACTCATACTGGAGCAAATAGTATAGGCAGTTGCAGGATTCCTATCTGGAAGCTTTCTCAGATTTCAGCTTTGACAGAAAATCTCCAAGATGTCATAGTGACAATCCTTCCATATGCACAAGATCAAGGTTGTTGATGTCTTGATCTTTACCTTCACCATTCATTTGGATAGAGGCCCAAATACCTGACTTGGTTCATTGTCCCTTAATGACAGGCCCAACATGACTACCATGTCATCTTCACCATGAGCTTGGTGCAGTAACCCAATGTCACAACCTCTTGTCTGACATTCTGCCTTCCTCAAGTCCTAGATTTGTTTGAAACCACAAACAATCTTGACACATAACTGCACTCTTGCAACAACAGATCCTGGATAGAAGTAAAATTCTCATATATCAATGGTAACCAATGCACATGAATGGAAAACACAAGACGCATCTTCATGTCTTCAAGAACGCATTCTCTGTTCAAACCACATGTTGAACGCATTCACATATACCATGCTTGAATCACAAGCAATTAGTACTCCCATCAAACAGAAGCTCTCCCCCTATCTTTGATAACACTGCTCCAAGATTACCACAATACCTCTCATGACCAACTCTATGCTTATACAGAGAGAAGGCACCAAACTGATTCACCTCTTCCTAGAGTTACTTGTAGCAGAAGAGACCACTTCTCCACAAGTATTTTGGCCTTAGGCTGAGTACAAGATAGATACCACATAGGGACTTTATCACATCATAATGCACTCAATACCTTCACATCATAATCCAAGACAGTCCTTTTACCTCATCATTCTCCCGTATGACAAGATAGAGTACTTCTTAGCCAAGAAGTGAATCACAAGTTCCACAAGAGATCTTCACATATCAGATGGTTCATATCACAAACACACTATCCCATGGTTCTTTATGTGCCCATGCTGGACTTACTGCTGCCTAGTAGTCCAACTGAAGATCTTCACAGCTCCACCAGCTTGATCAACCCCATCTCCACAAGAAGGTAATCTTCTCTACACAGCTTAGGGCTTCTACCACAAGCTCCAATATGTGAACAGAAACAGATCCTCCTTTGGTCTTCAACCAATTACCCCTCTGCACATGAGTAATTAGTTCCAAGCATGAACAGTCCCAGAACCTTCTGTGGTCTTCAAATAACTACCCTTCTACCCAAGAATAATTTTCTACAGACATACTGCTTAAAAAGCCAAATGCCACTGTTTGGTTATTCAGCATTTTTCAGAGCTCTAGAAAGTCTGCTAATCCACCAGGCCACTTTGATCTTCAAATTCTTCTTGCTCCAAAGCAAGGCATCTACACCTTTACACAGCTCCCACAAACTGCATGAGATGAAGCATTAATTCCATTCATACCTGAGAAGATCAACTTATCTTCAAATGATGTGCCACACCATCACTTGAGGCCTTGAAGTTTCTGATTGATGTCACAACTTTGGTTAAGACATTTAGCTGGAGAGTTCAGGCTTTCATTCTTCCACTTAGACGATTCTCTTTACTCAATCAGAACAAGAGTGCATAGGCTTGATATCAGGGTGGAGTAAACAACCTTAATTCGGCTTTGTTGTGCCACAACAACTACTTTGAAGTGCATTTACTTCATGAACCTCCTCTTTAGAGAAACCAAATATGCCAAAGCTTAATTCTTTTAGGGAGGAAGGATCACACAAGTCTCTACAAAAGGATTCCCGCTTTCCTTAAGTTTAGACTTCTTCAGAAAATCAAAGATACCTGCCACTTATCCTTGACCTCCAAGTTGAGCAAGGCCATATGCTCATATGCACTTAGATCAGAAATAAACTGACCTAAGCAGTGCTATCACCAACACCATCTTCTAGACAAGTTTCTTGCCAGGAAACTTTCTAGTTAATAGATCAGGTGCTTCTAGTAGAAACTAGAACACAACTGCTGCACTCCAATACTCTTATAGAGCAGATTGTCTTCATCTTCATTCCCATCAGCACTCCATTCTAGCCTTAGTTTCTTGCCAAGAACCTTACTAGAATGAGTACAGATCCAGCTATATCTCCTTTGATCTATGGATCAATAAAATTCTGCACAATCTTTGCTGATTGAATGTCTCAACATCTGGTTGAGCATCAGATTCTCCAAACAAATCAGGGGCCTTCTGCTTGTGCTGCTACTGATGAGACTTCTTGATCATCACCTGCTTATGTCTTCTTCTGCTGATACAATCCTTGCAGGTCATGAGTGGTGAAAATAAATCACCTCCCCCTATCCTCTTTAGAACAACCTTTATAATACACAGCAGAAGTGTATCCAGCAACCTGCCACAGCCTTTGTAAGACACACTTCTCCCAGGGGCATCATAGTTCTTTTATCAGAAAATTATGCAGCGGAACCACCAAAAGAACTTCTTCAACATGCCCTTATAGGACATCATACAAAGGTAGCCACTTCTTCACAATCACCTGGTCATAAAAGCTCCTACATCAGAGGGCACAGCAGCAGATGCATGGATTCCTTCACTCCATAAGTTGTAGCTCAGCATCAAATCAACTGCAGCTTTTCCTTGTTCAAAACACCAGAAAGTATCTCCCAAGATCTCATCCAGAACAGACAGGATGCCCGCTCTGATACCAATTGAAATTCTGGTATGCAGATCACATGTGTTCCAAGAACATTGATCTCTGCTCAACAAGGACGAGGACAGATCATGACCAATTTAAATTTCTTTAAATTGTCCCAATGTCATGACCAATGTCACAACCTCTGTTGTGACATCTGCAGTCTGTCATACTATTTATCTAACCATTTAACTTACAGAATTGTAAATGCAGAAAGATAAATAACACAGTAATTGTTCACCCAGTTCGGTATCAACAACACCTACATCTGGGGGCTACCAAGCTAGGGAGGAAATTCACTATTAGTAGAATCAATTCAAAGCCAAACCTCCAATTTGCACTTCTCACTTAATCTCTACCAAATGACACTTCATCCTAGAGACACTCTAGTACTTGAGTATACCTACTCACTCCCCATCAATCACTCAACAATGATATCAAACAATTACAAAAACAGTATGAAGAGACACTTCATACACACCTTGATCTTGCTTCACAGCTTTGATCAAGGAACTCACACACTCTTGCTTCACAGTTTCGAGTGAGACACGGCCTAGAATCTACCTAATCAAAACAATCATCCACCAGATAATTGCTTGGTTTACAAGTATTCCTAAACAGACTTTGCACGTGAAGAACAACGCTCTTCACTTACAATTATGTCTACCACAATGCATCATACAATGAAAAGGGTGACTTACACACAAGGGACTCTCAACCCTAGACCTCTATTTTACACTCTGGTTTTTCTTGATGTGAGTGC
The DNA here is from genome assembly GCA_963859935.3 of Lathyrus sativus. Classification (NCBI taxonomy): domain Eukaryota; kingdom Viridiplantae; phylum Streptophyta; class Magnoliopsida; order Fabales; family Fabaceae; genus Lathyrus; species Lathyrus sativus. The sequence continues at coordinate 622,247,570 of OZ012740.1, read as the reverse complement.
TTGCTTTTCTTCTGCTTCTGCTCCTCCTTTTATAGTCGTGCAGACTGGGCTTGGGCTGTGCAGAAGTAACAAATATTAGTTTTAATAAATCAAAACTAATTTCCACAACTCAAGGTGTTGTCCACTTAGGTCATGGCATGGTCAGCATTGCCTTGAATCTCTCCTAAGATAACTCATAAGTCATAGCATGTTTCCTGATATTTAGCCTGAGATATATCAGGTATCATAACATAAAAACAAACTCATCCCGTCTGATGTCATAACATTGGCCATGACATTCAGCTTCGCTTCCTCTTAGCTGACCAGCTTGCCCTGTTGAACCCTTCTGCAGAATCTTCATCATGACAGTCATGGTTTCTCCCAATCTTCTGCAGAATAATATTAGAAACAAGTATCTTCAAGTTTCCTAAAAGGTCTCCAAGATCCGTTTATGAATACCAATACAATCTGTTCTTGTTCCTAATCCATCTCCTTGACATATTTACTGATGAGGTATTTTCAACATGGTCTCATCAATCCAAACCATTTCTGTCAAGAGATATACACTAGCAGCTCCTTCTGTTGTCATACAGCTATGTCTTGCTTAAACCACATGACAACACACCTCACTCACCACAACTCACATTGTTGTGGTTGCACTCCTCACACTGCCTGTGAGGAACTTTATCACAAATTAACCTGTTGTGGTTGCACACCTCACATTGCATGTGAGTAACTAGGCTACTGCTAACCCATTGCAGTGCTTGTTGTGCCAGAAAGCTATGTCATTACTTTGGTAATGACATCCATGACAGTTGTCCTTTCTTCTACTGCTAACCCATAGCAGTGCCTGTTGTGCTAGACAACTATGTCATTACCAAAACATAGCAGCCCCTACTGTAGCAGACATGATGTCATATGATCAATGTCATGACATTCAGTATGCCATTCATGACAGCAGTTCTGTCATCAACTCTTTCTGCATCCATGACAGCAGTTCTGTCATCTTCTCTTGATAGCTCCTGCTGCACCACTAGCTCCTGTTGCACCACTACTTCTGTTGTTTCTCACACATGACAATAGTTCTTTCATGATAGCATATGGATGTCGTGCTGGATGTCACAACATTCACATTAAAACACTCCACAACAGTTCTTTCAACAGCTCCTGCTTGCTTCTTTAGTGATGTCATAACTCTGGTAATGACATTCTGCTTAACATGAGTGCAGAATCTTGTTTTGCCATAATTTAGCCAATCATGGAACCATGGACCATTCTATATCATAGAACCATGGAACTAACAATAACAATGATGAGAAAAGCGGTCAGGTCGTATTGTTAGAATCCCCTGTTTCTACTTGATTGATGAAACGAGCATTAACTGACATGCAATGACTATAAAGTTATACGACGGATTAACTTAATCGCTACACTCAATCCCTTAGAGTGTAGCTCACTAGCCTAATCGTTAATTCTCTGATCACTCAGGTCAATTATATCGTTAACCAGGAAACACACCACGTTAATCCCTAATTCACTATTTCTAATTGTATTATCCCTAGTCAATTAGCGAATTCAATGGTTAAAGTATGTCATATAGATAGCCCTAGGGTCAGTAGTCACTATTTATCAAGATCATTTGAATGTCGTAACAAACAAAAATCAAGTATAATCAATAATTGGATAACAACAAAGAGTCGGAATAATAACATTAATATCATCCGATCATATGTCACAATCAAGCAAAAATAAGTTCATCATAAAATTTGACCTAACTTAAAAGAATCTAGTTACTCATGCTGAAATTAATCAATACCAATAGGTTAGATTTGAAGAGCATGAAAATCACTTAAGAAGAAGCTCCCAAATGGCTTCAATGGTATCCAAAAGCTCTTAAATCTCCCTTTTCTGTCTAAATTTAATTTGATTTGTTGATGTTAAAACCAATCACAATTAAAGTGATTATGATTATATCAATAATTCTTAATTCAAAATGTAATTAAAAAAATTGATTTCCTAATGATTTGATCCAAACAACAATGATTCGATAATTTGTAAATGCAACAATACACATATATATATAAGAGAGAGAGAGAGAGAGAGAGAGAGAGAGAGAGAGAGAGAAGGATTTGTTTAGGCAGTTCCCCAATCAGCCTCGCTATGGGTATGTCTGCTCTTAATTCGAAATTAAATTGAGATAGTTGTAGTTAACCTTACTTTGCAAACAATGTACATACAAGAGATGAAGAACTCTAACCCCACAAACCCTATGGTTTTTTGTTTATTCTACCACCTCTAGAACCCTTGATCAAAGATTGGTCGAGTAACCAACAATTCTGCTACAACCCACCAGTTCCTGTTACTAACTTGCAAGACCTCCTCGCCTTCAAGGTTTTTGCTCGGTCAAATTAATCCTTAGCACACACTTGTTGAACCCAAGATTCACGAACACAATCCACTGTTTCATGCTACTCCCTTGCAATGTACCACCTACATTGTTCCAAGGCCTCTTCACTTGATCGAATTCGTATTTGCTTGATCTTGTCCAAAACCTTCAAACCCCAATGATCTTGAAGACGAACCCTGACTTGGTTTTCTTATTTGAAACACACAAAGAACCCAACCCAATATTCTCAACTACACCAACCTAATTGGGCGTTATCAATCCTAATCTAGATGGTCACCAAATCAAAAAATGATTATGTGTAGTTTGATTGTGTGTATGCGTAGAAGAGAGGTTTAAGATGATGGGTTATCTTTGTAATTCTAGTTTCGTTTATGTTTTACACTAGTTCCTTGCTAGAATATGATGCATGCATGAGTGTGTGTGTGTGTGTGTGTGTGTGTGTGTGTGTGTGTGTGTGTGTGTGTGTGTGTGTGTGTGTGTGTGTGTGTGTGTGTGTGTGTGTGTGTGTGTGTGTGTGTGTGATAGAGAGAGAGAGAGAGAGAGAGAGAGAGAGAGATGAAGCAAAGGAAATGCTAATGGGTGAAGGAAAAAATAAGATTTTTTATGAGAGGCATCGTGTGTGTCGACCTATGTAAAACATAGGTCATCCTATCAAAGAAAATGAGCCAACCTGAAAAGGTCTTAGATCGACCTATCACAGTCTAGTGTCAACCTATATTGGTCAGCATATTGGACAGAAGCTACAGGCTTTAATATTGATGCATGAGTGTCGACCTAAACTGAAGTGGAAACTTCTATACGTCGACCTATACTTGCATGTGTCGGCTTATGCTGTAGTGTTTTTCCAAAAACAATGTTTTCAATGCATTTATGCTGTATGAATTTTTTCCAGACCATTTTAATACTTCCTAATGCTAATATGCACATCTAGAACTAGAGGATATCTTCCAATATATATTAATTATACACTATCCTAGCTTAGGCATCATTCAAAATTTAACAGAGCACTTGCATACTCCCTCCTTTTGATGATTGCAAAACATGAGACAAAGCGTTTCGTGATGTTTGTGTCTTCATGATGACTCCCCCTGAATATGTGCATCCAACTTTAACTTGTATACTTCTCCCCCTTTGACAACATCAAAAAGAGAAAAAGCAAACTATGAGAAGTATCTTAAATTATATACAAACCAAAATACTACACAGAGGCAATTTGCAAAGATAAGATTGTCAACATGATAACACTCACATAGAATGATATTCACATTGACATAGAATGCTTAAACATAAATACAAACAAACAAAGCAACAATGGAACACGAATTTCACTTATTTGTGCCAAATAACATAACGCAAACATGAACATGAGAGATACAATGTCATCAAAACCCTTGAGGTTGTTACAAAAGTGACATAATTACGTGACATATGCCTTTGGTGCTCCTGAAATGCTGCACATGCATGTGCTCTAGCAAGGCAGTACAAATTCATCACCACTAAAACAAAAAATAGAGATGTAACAATAATAATGACACGCAACAAGAATCTTATTAACATCATAATATGTTCAACCAAAGTTCATGCATAGATAGATAACAAGCCATATGCACCAAGAATATATCTCAAGCATGTAGATGGAATATCATAACATCACTATATGCATATATTGACATACACCAATAGAAAGTTTTGGAAGTGAATAGTAATGAACTATTTCAAGCATCAAGAATATTCATTATTTGGAAGACAAGCAACATGCAACAATAAAAAGCCTACAAAAGAAGAGAGAAGTGGAACGATATTACCTCGCTCATGAATTAATGAAGGTAATAGAGCATCCAATGCAAGTTAGAGAGATAGTATATAAAGTACATGCACAATTCATATTTAGGAAAGATTTGAGATATCAAGTATCCACGGTTCCCTTCAGATGTTGAAAAATGGCTCAGTTGCAAGAGGTTTTGTAAAAATGCCAACAAGTTGATATTTACTATCAACATGCTCAAATACGACATCTCTTTTTTCAACATGGTCACATAGGAAATGGTGATGAATCTCAATATGCGTATGCGAGAATGTAACACCGGATTCTTGGTTAAGTTGATAGTGCTAGTGTTATCGCACATAATAGGAATACGTTGAAATTTTATATCATAATCAAGTCATTTTTGTTTAAGCCACAAAATTTTTGCACAGCAACTAAAGGTTGCAACATATTTCTCCTCAGCTGTTGACAAAGCAATAGAAACTTGTTTCTTGCTATGCCAACTTTCTAAGGCATTTGAAAACATGTGGAAAGTTCCACTAGTACTCTTCCTATCTGATTTGTAATGAAAAAGTTAGAATCGATATAACCAACCAAGTTACAATCACTTCCCTTGGAATACCAAAGCCCGTATTGACAAGTACCATGAAGATGCCTAAGAATATGTTTTACGCCATTCAAGTGAGATTCCTTGGGAGCCAATTGATAACGGGCGCACATACACACGCTAAACATGATATCAGGCCTAGACGCAGTAAGATATAGAAGAGAGCCAATCATACCTCTATATTTCTTTAAATTTACATCCTTACCATTTTCATTCCTTTCTAGGTTAGCATTTGTAGCCATCGGAGTATCAATAGACTTTGCATCTTCTGTGCAAGGATCTCTTTAGCAAGTCTTTGCAATATTTGGTTTGACATACAAATGTGCCTTCATTCATTTGTTTGATTTGAAGACCAAGGAAGTAGCTCAACTCCCTCATAAGGCTCATTTCAAACTCTTGCTGCATATTTGGAGCAATCGATGATGACTAGGGAGCAGTTCCTAGCTCATGCTGTCAAATATTTAGAGTAAGTTTTTTTGTCTTACTCCAAATCATAGTCTTTGAATTGAATATAATCTAATGGTTAAATTAGTTTTTTACTTAGTTAACCATTAGATTGGATTCAATTCAAAGGCTATGATTTAGAGTAAGATAAAAAAAACTTACTCTTGGAGTAAGTTGGTCCCCATCCTATATATATGATCCTATATATATATATATATATATATATATATATATATATATATATATATATATATATATATATATATATATATATATATATATATATATATATATATATATATATATATATATATATATATATATATATATATATATATATATATATATATATATATATATATATATATATATATATATATATATATATATATATATATATATATATATATATATATATATATATATATATATATATATATATAAGGAATAATGTGTATAAAGGGTATTGGAAGGGTGACCAATTGAGAAAAGAAAGTGTTGGATGAAGTTGTAGTGTGTACATAACCTTGTATAGTGAATGTTTCTTTTGTATTGGCAACTTTGAGTCCGTTGCCTTATAAATGTCCCTTTATTGTGAATCTAACCAATCTACAACCTTTAAAGACCTTAGTAATCTTCTTGCTTCCATTAATTATTTGATGATTGATTAGATGAATGTATGAATTGGATTGTATTTGCATCGATTGTCAGGTGAGTAAAATTGTCTCGTGGTTGCAAACGCATTAATTTCTTCATTTCTTATTCGAAAAGGAGTGTTAAAGTGACTCAAGCATGAGAATTTAGTTGTTATTTGAAGCATTGTATGATATTTGTTTAAAAACTAAATTCTTTTGCATTGTTCGATTCTAGGAGGCGGTGAACATTGCTTGTGTGCATTTGTTTATTTATTTGAGCCATAAATCCATTCTTGGTGGAAGTAAATGTTTGAGTAAATCCTCTTGTTTTCAATGAAAGGCATACTTAGCTTGAGGACAAGTAAAGATCTAGTTGGAGAGAGTTTTTTTAATGTCAAACTTGTTTTAAATTGATCCTTATTTATTGACATTTTCAACTCTTTTGTTGGATTTACTCCATGTTATTATGCTATTCTTCAATATTGTTGAAAATACCTTTGGTTGCTTTGATTTGTGTGTTATTGTGCAGAAATTAGGCATAAAAATATCAAAGTGTAAGACACAAGTAATTGTACAAAGAAGCCAAAGAAAAAGAAGAGATTCAGTATGTTCGTTGGACAAACAGCAGTGAGGAGTAGCAGCGAATGTTCGTTATGGCGAGATCTCAGCAAAGAACCAGCGAACCATCCTAGATTTGAGGCAATAGCTAAAGGACCATAAGTTCTTTGTGCGAACTTGTAGCAAGGTAGTTCGCATGGTGAAGAATTACTCGCACAGCGAACTTTAGATATTTCTCAGGAGTAGTTTAACTGCTCAGAGACACTTCAGGTGCTTAAATGTGTGTTCACTGGGCGAACTTGATAGATTCCAAAAGTACTATATAAGTACTTTTCACACATTTTGGGATCATAACCCATATTTTACACACCAAAACTTCACTTCTCAGCATTTCTTCATAAAAAGGTGATATTTTGCAAATAGAAGCTGGATTCGCATCCGAGTTTGATTCTTTGACGTGGATGCTCATTCAACTTCTTCCATTACTTATAAAGCAAGCTACCATGATTATAGGTAGCTAATTTCTCTTGTATCAAAGGTAGAGGTAGTCTACCATTAACTTGTATGTATTTCTTTTCATTGACCTTGTATGTGAACAAGTGATGATTAGTATATGATGAATATTTTTGTTCTTAATGATCCATTATTGTTTTGTAAAACTATAGACATAGATTTTGTGAAACTTGACCTAAAATATTCATCTATCGATTTATAGATTGGATAAATCGTTCTATGGTTGATAGTTTCTTTGTGTTGAACTTAAAGTTTACTATATTGGTTGTTATATGGAGAAATCGTATTGCGATGAATACGGTATTTCTCACGACGCCGCTCTAGAAATAGACGGTGCTGAAAGAATACGCGACAATATTAATCGAATCTGACTTCACATGCAAGATTGAAAAAATACATATAAGTTAGGGTAGATGAAAACTACTTTTGATATACTTTGTTAATCAAACTCTTTAGAATTTATAATCTCTGCTACTAAAAACGGGACAATTTTATGAACAAAACTTTGAAACCCTTTTTTTTAAAATGTAACTGTTGAATGGCAAGAATTAAAATATCTACAATCTTTGTGGAGACGATAACAAAAACCCCCCTTTTAACTACGATTCGAACAAAATTGTGTCGTTGTCGGAGATTGTTTGTTATTGCAAGCATTGCAATAGTTTACTGATTTTAAGATCTTTGTACTGTTATTCTTACCCCTGTTTATTTTCTTGTGTTGTTTAATTTTTTCGGTTAAGCGTGCAGATTCTGTTTATGCGAGGGAGTGTACCTTTAGCAGCATTTTTTTTTGCCTTTAGCAACGCTTAAAAGCACTGCCAAAAGTGGCGCTGCTATAGGTAAGGGCAACGCTTTTTTTAAGGAAAAAGTGTTGCTAAAAGTCCTCTTTAGGCATCACTTCTTTATAAAAGTGCTCTCAAATGTCACCTTTAGGCAGCGCTTTTTCATGAAAATCGCTCTCCCCCCCCCCCCCCCCTTTAGTCGTGCTTTTGAAAAGCGTTGTCTAATGTATTATTTCTTTAGACTTTTAGTCGCGCTTTTTAATAAAAAAACGCTTTCTTTTATTCACGTTTATGGATGTTTTCAAAAGCATTTTTTTAACAAGCACTTTTTGTGAAAGCGTTTTTTTGTTAGAAGCGCTGTCTATTGTGCATTTTGTTAAGAAACGTTTTTTGTTAAAATCGCTGGCATAAGTCTTTTTTTTACTTATAAAATGGAACGACAAACCATATAAGCCTTATATACCTTTATAATTCAACACATAAACTTGCTTATAACCATTATAATTCAACATAAGCCTTTATTTCAAAGGCTATATACCATTATAATTCAACACATAATCCAGCGTATAACCAATAATTCAACACAACTTTATTTCAACACATAGTCCTTATATATATATATATATATATATATATATATATATATATATATATATATATATATATATATATATATATATATATATATATATATATATATATATATATATATATATATATATATATATATATATATATATATATATATCATTATAATTCAACACATAAACATGCTTTATTCAACACAAACTTCATAACCATTATAATTCAACACATAAACCTGTTTAATTCAACAGAAACCTCATAACCATTATAGTTTAACACAAACCTCCATAATTCTAATAAAACATATCCAATTCCAAAACCTTTAACTTCTAAATATTCATTATACATAATTACAAGTTCCATCAACTCACAACAACTTCTAGAAGTATATATACAACAACTTGCAAAACTATACAACAACTTCCAGAATTATTCCTATTCAGTAGTATAGAATATCACAACAACTAAAATCTATAAAGACCATAAACTTCACACAAAATACAATATATACCTTATATAATTCTCGTCTCAAGAATGTATTGACACCAATCCTCCTTAATTTCTTCCAGTTTATCTTTCGAGTAAGTAGCACACTTGAATTCAATAAAGTACTACATAATATAATATAATATGCATGCATGATTTAGTTAAAACTAATTAATATTAGATAAAATATATATCCTCTAAATATTAAAATAAATCCTAACTTATAAATCCATACCGTGTTTGGAATCTCTATTTGACCCAAATGAAGAGTTTTCTTCATAAACCTCAATACAAAATAACCGCAATCTATATCATCACGCTGACGAAGACACTACACATAGAAAAAAAAAGAAAACGAATATATATCAGGATATATAGTGTTTAACTTTTTTTATCAAGTAGCATTACTATTATAATCAAAATTGTGAAAATATACCTGCACACTGACCAATCTACTCTGGTGATGACGGATTGGAATGTTTTGGAGGAGAAGTTTCTTAAAAGATTCTTCCCTCAATCAAGATTTATGGAGGCCAAGACCTTAATTTTGGTGTTTGTGCAAGAAGGAAGCGAATATATCAACGAAGCTTGGGAGAGTTTCAAATCTATGTTGAGGAGTGCAATGGCCATGGTTTTGATGGTTTAACTCAAGTTCATATTTTCCACAACAGACTTCAACTCGTGCATAAAACTCTTTTGGATGCTACAGTGGATGGTTCTTTAATGTCAAAGAGTGCAGAAGATGTGGTGTCCATCATTGATATGATGGTGCTAAATGATCATCAACGTCAACATAACCGTGGTACCCCTCAAAGAAAATATGGAATTATCGAGTTGGCCACAAATGATGATATTCTTGCTCAAAACAAATTACTCTCGTAACAAATGGAGTTGTTGACAAAGCAAATGTCAAAACTTCCACAACAAATCAAAGAGATACAAGAAGTTCCCAACAAAGATCAACAAATAGTAAGTTGTAAATTGTGTAAAGGTGATCATCCTACCAGCTATTTCCCACCGGTCGTTGATGAAGTCAATTATGCGGGAAACCAAAATCAAGGCTATCAACCAAGACTACCATATAAAAGAAATAACCAAGGCTACCAACCGAGAGGTAATAGCCAAGGTTACCAACAAGGGTGGAGGCAAGAGGTGAGTTCTTTAAAACGTCAACCTTACCAAAATTACAACCAACCGCAACAAAACAAAGGTGGAGGCTCAAAGATTAAGGAAACTTTCAACCAATTTATGCAAATGTCTGTCTTTACTCAAAAAAGAATGATAAGAAGGTAGTTGAAAAGAAGGATGTAGAAAAGAAGTTGAAACATGAGAAGTTGAAAAAAGTGAAAAAGGAAAGGAGTGTGAGGGAAGAATTCCAATGAAAAAGTTATCGTACCCTATTGCTCCTACGAAAAAAGAAAATAAAAATAATTATGCGAGATTCTTTGATATACTGAGTCAGTTTCAAATAACCATTCCATTCTTCGAGGCTCTAGAGTAAATGCCTAAGTATGCCAAATTCATGAAGGATACCTTGTTTAAGTTAAGCATATAAGTATTATTAACCCTTAAGCTTTTAAACATACATTTCTTCTTTTAATCATGCATAAACAAGCAACAAGTATTTATAAAAGTAACTTTAAAACCCTTGTCACAAAGTTGGCTAATGCTTAGAAGGTTTTGTTTAAGACAACCGACTAGCATAACATCGAAGATAGTGGTAGACGAGGGATTATGTACACTACCTTTTCCAAGTATAGTTTGTTTGTTATTATCTCCATAAGTGACTAACCCCTTTTTATTTGGCATAAAGTTAATAAAGAGAGATATGTCACCCGTCTTGTGCCTTGAGCATCCAATATCAAGATACCACATCTTTTCGGTAGAGTCAAGACATTCAACATTTTTCTTTTTCTTTCTATTTGCTATAATGCAAATTCGAGCCGATTCAACGCTTGACGTTGTTCTTTAATCACTAGAATCAAGACATTAAATGTTTTTATTTTTATTTCTATGACATTCAACATTTTTGTTTTTCTTTCTATTTGCTCAATTTCTTATGATGATTCTTTTCTTTTTCCTTCTTCCTTGTAGGACATTCCGGTCTATAATGACCAACTTCACCACAATTATAACAAGATCTTCTAAGCTTACTCTTCTTATCCTCGGCATCCTTTGAGGAGTTTGTTAACCTTATAAATTTTGCTATGTTCTTGTTGGTGTGTCTAACTCCGTTCCTCCTAATATACCTTTGGTATCGTTTGACAAATAATCTAAAATCCTCATCAAAGAAATCCTTGTCATCTTCACTTTCAGTATCACTTAGCTCAGAATGTGTAAACCTTGAGCGACAAGTCTTTAGAGCTATTGACTTCTTCCTTTCTTCCTTTTCTTTGCCTTTCTCCTTTTTCACTTTCTTTTCTTGCTCTTTTTCATATTTCGCTAAGCAAGTGAATACTTGCTCATGCTTTTCTAATTTACCAAACAAATTCGTGAGATCAAGCACTTTAAGATCATTTAAATCCTTGATGGTGGTTACCTTGGGCTTCCATTCCCTACTTAATCACCTCAGAACTTTGTTAGTAAAAATATCATTGGAAATAGGCTTACCTAGTGCATTTAATCAATTGATAAGATGTGTGAACTGTTTTCGCATGTCTACAATGGTTTCACCATGCTCAATACGAAATAATTCAAACTCTTGATTTAATGTTCTAATCCAAGCTTGTTTGACCTCATTAGTACCCTCATAGGCAACCTCTACGCGTCCCGCATAACCTTGGAGGTATCACAATGAGAAACGCGATAATAATCATCAACACCTAAAGCGGATGTGAGAATATTTTTTACTTCCCAATCATGTTACCACAATTTCCAATCATTAGCATTCCATTGTGCTTCCGGTTTGGATAATGTAACACCTTCATCATTGGTTATGGTTATTTCATTTGGACCATTTGTGATGGTGTCCTATATACCCTTGTCAACGGAGTTGACATGAATACGCATGCAAGCTTTCCAATAGCCATAATTTTTCCCGCTGAAAATTGGTGTTCTATTATACACTCCCCTAGGTTCGGTAGCCATTCTTCTAAAAAGTAAATCTTAAGCATGAATTAACTGGAGCTCGTGATACCACTTGTTAGACGATAGGCTTCAATCTATAGGGGATGTCAATAGAAAATAAAAATAAAAATAAAAACGTTCAACCTGAATTGAGCCGTCTAACCGAACCTACTATCGAAAATCTCGGATATGTGTAATGTAAACCAATTGGATGATAATGAACACAAATTTTTCAACAAATATTAATCACACACCAATTAAATTCTTAGCTACACATAGAGCTTATTTCCAATTATCAAAAATTCAATTAAAATCAATAGACACAATTTATCGAATACCTTGAGTGCAATCGATAACGCTTGGAAATTTAATTTGATTTGTTATGTTAAACCAATCACAATCGAAGTGATTATGATTATATCAATTATTTGTAATTCAAAACATAATTAAAAAATTTATTTGCAAACGAATTGATCCAAACAATAAAGATTCGATAATTTGTAAATGCAACAACAATTATACACACACACATGCATTCATCATATTCTAGTATGATGATTACCTCAAGAAAATTGATAAGAAGCGTCTGAAAACGGTGATGAACCTAAGTAGTAGAGACATGCACAGATACAATCAGAAAAGTAACAAAAACATTCATCAGAAGATGAATATTAACAATCAAACGAAGACAGAGCAAGAGAAAAACAACGAGAAGAACAGAAAAGATTATTACCTCAATCAGATCGCAAAGACGCATGTAATCACGACGGTAAAACTTGGCCAAAGTGAAATGCATGGAGAAAAACCAAACAACAACACTATTGATCATTTGAAGCTAAATAAATATATTCTAAAAAAGACAGACCAATAGAAAATTAACATGTTGCACATAAATGATTAGTACCTCAAGTAGAATAAGAAGACGTCGCCGAACAAAACGATGAAGCAAAACAACGCTTGCTGGAATGACAGAAAAATCATGATTCAAACTGATGCTAACTTGACCACGCAGGGAGAGTGGATCATGAGAGCTCATTTCTATGACAAAGAGGAACATATTGATGCTAGAGCTACTTGCAAGTACAAAGGGGTACAATAAACCTGCTGGGCGGAAGATTAAGCAATCATTCACATGTTGGCCTTTATGGCGCACATGCAAGCTGAGGAGGTTAAGGTTTACACAGACACGAAAAATATAGCTAAAAGAGTGCATCAGAAAGAGAAAGGTGATGACACTGCTAGAAAGGATATGACTCACTTGTACAACATGATTCAGAAAATTCAAGAAACCTGGCCTACACCAGATTAGCAGAAGCAAAAATAGTTTGGCCCATTATCTGGCCCGCCAAGTTAGAACCAAGGACAATAATTTGTGGATCAATAATTATATCAATAAGGCTTAACCTAATTTAGAGGAGAGATTAGCTTTATAAATTAAAAAAACACTACTGCAATATGTTAGATTGACTTGAATTACACTAATTTTTAAACAAAAACAATTCAAATGGATTGAATTACACTAATTTTTAAACAAAAACAATATAGATGGATCAAATTACAATTTTATTTTTTGAAATCGATTCAAACTAAATCAAACTAAATCACACAAATATTTATATTTGTTATTATATTGATATATTGTGTTATTTTAGTATGCATTGGTAATTAAATTATTTTAATATTATTTATTTATTTTATTTTATTTATTTATATATACTATTTCATTTATTTTAAATATATATAATTTATAATATATTATATCAAACTTATTGATTTATTATATTTTTAAAATATTAAATTAATTAAAAAAAAGTATAATTTCTAATTTAGATATTCAAAACTAACTCAAATTCAACAGCATAAATTAAATTGAATTGAATCAAATTTTTTAACTAATCATCTAAAGTTAATAATGAGTAATTTTGATTAATTTTATATTAAATCATATGATTTTTCTTCAACATAGATCTAAACTAAATGACAAACATCCCTAATTGAATGTTGTTGGTACTTATATCAAGGCAGTTTGTATTTACTTGATAACAATTTTCAAAACAAAATAAAACCACTTGAAGTGACTAGACACGTGAATTTGAAAATGTTATCTGAAAATTTTTTCAGCTACGAGACATATGGTGGCAGGGGTAGTTTGTCCACGGTAACAATTCTAATAAGGACCGTTCTATGATTTTGATATTTGCTTGTCTTATAGGTAAATGTTATAGAAAAGAAAGAGAAAGCAGAAGAGTATTAAGAATATGAACTTTCTCATATAAATTCTTTTGAATTCAGAAATAGGTAGTTGCTTTGTTTTTAACAGTAGTAACATATAGAAACAAACATATGGTGGTGTCATTTTCTTTACCAGAATTTGGAAGAGAAGAAGGAACTTCCTCATAAGTAATTGGAGCAGAACTGAAAAACTTTGCAACTGATACAATAATACATTTTAAATCACAGAAATCTGAATGCAAATTGTGGAAAAATAAAAATTAAAAAAAGGAAAAATTGATAAACAATAATAAATTTAAGTTAAAATAGTAATATATGAAGAAGATGAAAAGTAAACAACAATGTCAAGAATAATATTATTAAAAATAAAAACTATTGAAACTTGTATTACACAAATTAATTGTTTTTGTTTTTTAAAAATAAAGAAATTGTGTTATAAGAGAGAATACAATTTTTAATATCTACTCAATCTTTTTTAATAAATTCTCATAATCTTTTTCACATATTTGAAAAAAATAGTCGATAAATTTTTTTTATTTAATGTTTGGATTAATAGTAAAGTTGTTTCCGTTTATAACAATAGTATTTTTCTCATATATAAAAATATTTTAATTTTTAATCAACAATGTATTTTTTTCCGTATATAAATATTATTTTTGTTTTGACATTATTTATAAAAATATTTGAATAAATAATAAAGTTGTTCTCGTATATAATTTTTTTAATCAAATATGTATTTTTTTCCGTATATTTTTTTCGTATATAAATATTTTTTTCGCTTTGATAATATTTATAAAAATATTTGAACGAATAATAAAGTTGTTCTTGTTTATAACAATAACACTGTTTATAAAAATATTTGTTATTTATAAAAATATTTGGATCAACAATAGATTTGTTATTGGATTTTTAATTCTTCCTATTTTAGTTATATATTTGACAATTACAAAATAGCATATATTGAGAAAATTTTGATTATATATAAAGGTACATTTTAATTTATATAGTCAGTTTACATAAAACTAATTTTATGCCAATACATGTTTTACTACATGAGACCCATGCATTACAAGTGACTTCTTATCGTGTTAAATTATTTAATCATTTAGTATTTATTAATTATTCACTTAATTTAAGGCACTACGCCAGAAATGAATTTTAGCAGCGCACCCTTTAGCAGCGCTTCTTAAAAAAGCGCTGCTAAAGGGTGGGTAAAAAAAAAGAAAAAAAATTTCCTACCTAAGACAACGGTTTTGAAAAAGCGCTGCTAAAGGGGGGCCCTAAGAAAGCGCTTTTTAAAAAGCGCTGCTAAAGGGGTGGCCTAAGAAAGCGCTTTTAAAAAGCGCTGCTAAAGGGGGACTTAAGAAAGCGCTTTTAAAAAGCGCTGCTAAAGGGGTCCCCTTTAGCAGCGCTTTTTCTATAAAGCGTTGCTATATGGCATTGCTAAGGCACCCTAAGAAAGCGCTGCTAAAGGCCTTTAAAAGCGCTGCTAAAGGGGGACCTAAGAAAGCGCTTTTAAAAAGCGCTGCTAGGACATTACTCTAAGATGCAACACAAATAAGCTATGACAACAACAATAAAAATAAGAATATATTTAATTGAACTAAGGATCTAGATTTGATAATCTCATTCATTATCTGAAACTCAAAGATAGAAATTAAGATAGGCTTGTTTCTTCAACTTCTGAACCCAACCTATCACAAGCTATAAAAAGAGAAGAAAACTTTTTTAATTTAAATAAATAGACAATAATAATATAAAATAGTAACACATGCATCAACAAAGAAAATACCTTATTATTTTTAGTTGTCCCTACCGCCAAGGTTTCAAGTAAATTTTCCGTTTGATATTTTTTCTCGCAAGCCTTGAAAATATTGTTTTGTGTTAGGTATGAAATACATTAATTATTAAGATGTGAATAATACACGGTCTTTTCAGCATGCTTTGTCCTCAATCACACGCTTTCCGGGAAACTTCCCAGAATGTCACCCATCCCAGCTCCAAGTCAAGCACGCTTAACTGTGGAGTTCTTATGAACGGGCTACCGAAAAGAAGATGCATCTTGTTGGTATAGGTAGTACCAATTAATCCTTATAAGCCTTCATTCAACCGTGCAGTCCCATACTTGCATAGCCTCAGGATCCCTCTCATTCGGATGTGAATTCGGTTTTCCCCTAGAAGCTGCTAGGAGTGTCTCATTGTCATGCCTCATGACACCGACAACCACTCCCTCGCCCACGGGTGTTACATGTAACCACCGTCCTCTTTCACCTCAGGTGTTACATGCCCACCAGCTTCCGCTTGGTTCGTCCCCGAACCACATCGTACTGGGAGAGGTATGGCTCTGATACCATTTGTAACGCCTCATATTGCTTTCAGGATTACCGACTGACCCCACAAACCAACACGGGTCTTTTCAGCATGCTTTGTCCTCAATCACACGCTTTCCAGGAAACTTCCCAGAAGGTCACCCATCCCAGAATTGCTCCAAGTCAAGCACGCTTAACTGTGGAGTTCTTATGAACGGGCTACCGAAAAGAAGATACACAATTACACATTCACAATTCTCAAATCAACAATTCATGTTCATAAGCATACTTTCATACAATGATCACATATTCATAACTCTCAATTACACAAGTAATGCACATACGTATATTCCACCATTCTCGCCATACTTCATCATAACTCATCATATACTTCACAAAACATATATATATATATATATATATATATATATATATATATATATATATATATATATATATATATATATATATATATATATATATATATATATATATATATATATATATATATATATATATATATATATATAGGCAAATACAATCATCAAACATATCCATAGTTCACAATTACACAAGTCATGTACATACACATATGCATAACTTCATACAACAATCATATATTCATTCCATGAGACTCAATGCAACTCAATGCAACTCATGCCATGTGGTACCAACACTTGTTATCATTTTTCGGTTTTTACACTTAAACCGGGTCCACCCTTCTAGACCGTTAACAACAAAAGCCAGTTTTCTAAGCTTTCAAACCCACCCTTCTAGGTTTGGGACAAGCCACTAGTCTCCACGAAACTAGCAAACATTGCTTCTTGACTAAATGATGCATATGCAATCAACAACAAAATGCACTTAAGACCGATCACACGTCTTAATCCCATGCATTCACATAATTCCTCCCTTCAAGAATTAAACAAGATTGCACACACAAATCATATAATCAAGTATTCATACTTTTCATCAACATATTTGTCAAACAATGCACGCATATCTTACAATATGCTCTCATGCATTCACAATATCGCATATAATCAATATGCATTTACACTTCAATATCATTACCACATTTATCAAGCAATGCACACATATTCACAATATGTTCTCATGCATTCTTCACATACAAACAATATGCATATATTTGTCAAAAGACTATATTTCATAATCGATTCCACCATCTAGGATTCACGCCATACGGCTAGCCACAACATATCATATCACAACATGCACAAGCTATACGTTATATAACAAAAGTATTCTGCACAATAACACATCAATCACACACATTCGCGACGGTAAAAATCAACACAACAATATGTTTTCAATTTTCTGCTATAATTGAACTAGGTACAGGCCTCAAAGCCATTTTTTCTAGAAATACAATCTCGTTAACTTACCAACGCTTTGAACGGGGGTCAAAACCGACTTACGGTTCAAGAGTTATGAATTTTTGAAGTTTTCCGAAAAACCAGAATTTTGCCTAAACACGGCTACGGGATTTTGCATTTTCGCCCGAAAATCCGACCGATTCAATTCTTTTTTTAGAAACAAACACATATTCATACTCATCTAACATATAGCAGTGAATTAGAACCATTAAACATGATTTCTACGACGTCCGATTTTCACTCAAATCTCAAACCCTCAATTATCCAAAAATGTCAAAACTCACAAACTCAACCAAATTCAATCAAACGAAATCCAATAATCACGGCTAAACATTACCCGACTAAACTATGCAATTTATTTTGAATTCTAACCGTTCAAAACTCGATTCTACCGATTAAACCATTTATGCCTTAGAAATGGAAAATAGAGAAAACTACCAACAAATCCAACACAACTCATACATAATCATACACATTGATCAAATAATAATGTTTCTCACCCTTACCTTGATTGGATTGAAGCTTGAAGTTGATTCTTGATGATTTCACCAAGTTTCCCTCTTCTCTTCTCTTTTCTCCTCTTTCTCTATTCTTTCTCTCCTTTTCTTTCTTTCTTTCTCTTATGTTTCTATCTCTTTTCTTTTCTCTCCAATTTCCCTTATATATCCTTTTATTTTCTTTCCATCATAATTCTTCTCTCAAAAATATCTATCAATTCATTTCTCACAAAATATCTCATTTTATCATTAATTAGAGAATATCTAATAAATCCACATTATTCTACCAAGTAGAATAAATTAATTAAATCCATTAACTCATTTAAATAAATCCAATAATTTATTTAAATCAGATAAATCACATAAACCAATTAATTAGCACAATTAATCACTTATTGAAAAATTGGGTTGTTACATGAACTAAGTTCATATTTGCACTTTGTGCCATAGCAGAAAATGTGATGTAGAGGTTTTGCACACTGCATCAGTTTACAATAGTGTTCAGTATATTGAAAACAGAGAGAAAGCCTAGACTAGCTTTTATACAAGAGATGCAACAGAAACCGTTAGAACTAACACTTAACAGCTTAATACGAACAACAACAACTAACTACACAGTAACAGAAGTTATCCACACTTCTCTAACACCCCCCCCCCCTCCCCCCTCCCCCTCAAACTTAAGGATATTGAGTTGTAGAGACCACTTTCAGTTTGCCGCGTAACTCGTGAAAAGCTGCAGATCCTAAGGGTTTTGTAAGCACGTCAGTAATTTGCAGTGTTGCAGGTACATGTTGAATATGCATTGTGCCCGCTACAACTCTTTCTCGCACGAAGTGAATGTCTAATTCAATGTGTTTGGTGCGAGCATGAAGAATCGGATTGTGAGCTATCATAACAACACTCACATTGTCACATAGTAATGTTGGCGTGTGAAACAACACCTTAAGTTCAGATAGTAAGGATTCAATCCAGAGCAGCTCAGATGTTGTGTGTGCAAGAGCTCGATATTCTACTTCAGTACTCGAGCGAGTAACAAGCGGTTGTTTCTTAGAACCTCAGGAAACCAGGTTAGGGCCAAAGAAAATACACGAACCTGATGTAGACCTTCGATCATCAGGATCACTAGCCCAATCGGAGCCACTATAGGCACGAAGTGAGAACTTTGGAGCAGCTACAGAAGAAGAAAGCAATAAACCAAACTGAGTTGTACCACTGAGATACCTAAGAATTATTTGCACAGCTGACCAATGAGATTCAAGAGGACTTGCCATGAACTGGAATGCCTTGTTAACACTGAAATAAATACCAGGCCGAGTTAATGTCACATATTGAAGATCTCCTACAATCGACTTGTACAACTGAGGATTAGAAAAGTAGTTAGTGCCATGTCTGCTAAGTTTATAAGTACTCATCATGGGAGTTGGAACACCATTAGCCTGGCTCATCTTGGCCTTAACAAGCAAATCTTGAACATACTTGAACTGAGTAAGAAAGAGAGCACCATTGTTGCAAGTCTTGACTTTAATGCCCAAAAAGTAGCTAGGCCTACCCAGTTTCTTTAAAGAAAAAGTAGTGTGAAGTTTATTGATAAGATCGTGTATAAGAGGCGCATTAGAGCCAATGAGTAAAATTCCATCCATATAGATAAGAGCATACATAAACAAACCTAGCTTGTTGTATACAAATAAGGAATTATCACATTTGGATGCAGTAAAACCAAAATGAAGAAGTGTATGTGTGAGTTTCTCATACTAAGCCCTTAGGGCTTGTTTAAGGCCATATATGGCTTTATGAAGCTTACATACCAAAGTCTTATCAGATCTAGAAAAACCAGAAGGTTGTGTCATGTAGACTTCATCGTATAAGACATCATTCAAGAAAGCATTGTTGATATCAATTTGTTAGATATCCTAATTGTTGGTGATAGCTAGAGTCAAAATTATTCTAATGGTTGTTGGCTTAACCACAAAAGAAAAGGTCTCAGTATAACCAAAGCCTTGTTCTTGGTGGAATCCTTTAGCCACCAACCTGGCTTTATATTTGTGAATGCTGCCATCAGGATTCTCTTTAAGTTTAAACACCCACCTACACCCTACAACTCTTTTGTTAGGAGGTAATGTTGTTAAAGACCAAGTTTTGCTGGCTTGGAGAGCATTTTACTCTTCTTTCATAACCTTGGTCCACTCAAGTTAAAGTAGGGCATGCTTGACACTTGTGGGTTCAGAATGGACAAGGTATGCTTTAGGTTTGGAATGACCAGTTTTTGCTCTGGTGAGCATAGGGTGGGCATTCTTAATAATAGGCTCAAGTGGTACATTTGATTGAATAGAGGGAGATTGAGAGGATCTTGATAAGGGAATATAAGAAGACAAGGTTAACTCATCAGACTTGTGAGATATATGGTGTTTAGAGACAACAAGTTCGGGATTACAAAGACCGTTGGGAGGATTAAGGTCCTTGGAATAACTAGAGGCATCACAATTAGATTGAGACATCCTATAAACTGGACTCGTAGGTGAAGATACATGGTCAGTAGGTTCATTACCCATAGGAGAATTCAATGGCTTATAAAGTACATTAGTGAGGATGGCCACTGGCTGAATAGATTGAGACTTGTGATTAGATGTATCATGACCCTGACTAGGTGTCACAAGCTGGCTAAACATGTGCTCAGGAGGACAACTGGCAGCTTTTTCTGGCATAATAGAACAACTAGGAGAAATAGAGCCAGCTATGGGCTGAGACCCTAGGCTATTGCTCACAGGATAAGACCTGGCATAGTTTTATAATGGTAGCACATGTGTAGTAGGTGCAGACACTAAGGGAGCAATAGCAAAGCTAGTTACACCCTTGAACTACTAGGCATGTTGGATTTGGACTCAGTACTAAACAGTTTAGTGTAGGGAAAATATTGTTCATTAAAGTTAACATCCTTAGAGATATAACTCCTACCTTCACTACTTAGGCATTTGAAACCTTTATGTTAAGGGGAAACTTCTAGATAAATGCACTCTTGACTTCTTAATTGTAACTTGTTTTTATTATATGGTCTAATAAGTGGGAAGCAAGAACAACCAAAGACTTTGAGAGAAATAATCAGGTTGCTTTCTATAGAGAGCATGAAAAGGTGAAAGTGCAATTTGAAGGGATGAGGTAGGAATTTTGTTTATGACATGAACAGCTGTGGAAAAACTGTGATTCCAAAAGTATAAAGGTAAAGAGGCATGAGCTAACAATGTAAGTCACATCTCTGCTATGTGCCTATGTTTTCTCTCAACAGATCCATTCTGATGGGAAGTGTGAGGACATGTAAGTCTGTGAGTTATGCCTAGTTCAGTTAGAAACTTAGTGAAAGGGAGAAATTATCCACCAAAGTCACTTTGGACAGACTTGATAGTGACTTGAAATTGAGTTTGAACAAATTCATGAAATAGTTTGAAGGCATGTAAGGCTTCAGCCTTGGATTTGAGAAAGTACAGCCAGGTATACCTAGTACAACCATCTACAATGGCAATATAGTAGTTATAGCCTGAACTAGTAGGATTGGGTGCTGGACCCCACAAGTCAGTATAAACAACATCAAAAGGTATGCGGTATAATGTATTAGTTAGAGGAGAATACAACCTATGAGCTTTACCAAGATTACAGGAATTGCAAAAATCATGTTTATTAGATGAATGTATATTACACAGCTTTAGAACATGAGCAACATAAGCAAATTTTGTATGTCTTAACCTATTATGCCACAACATAGTATTGTTACATATATAAGAAGACATTGAGCTTAAGTGAGAAGCAACATAACTTTGAACAACAGAAGTAGCATTCAAGTTGTGATGCACATGGTGAGACCATGTGAGCTCCAAGGCTAGTAGAGGAAAATAGTAGAGACCACTAGCATCTAAAATTCCTTCCGTAATGATTTGGTCAGAGTCCTGAGATTTGATATAACACTTGTTAGGAAGAAACTCAAACACAACATTGTTATCACTAGAGAACTTGGAAACAGAAAATAAATTCCTAGTGATTACGGAAACATGTAGGATATTGATCAATTTCAACTTATAATTAGGAATGATACTAGACACCACTTAAGAGGAACCTACAGATTCAATGTTAAGAGTTTGACCATTTCCCACAAACACCTTATTAGGCCCTACATATTTTCATTTGGTTTGTAAAAGAGAATCATAAGGGGTTAGATGGTCAGAAGCATCTGAATCAGCAAACCAAGCTTAGGATTCTAGTCCTGCAGGCAGTGAGTACTCTTGAGTGAAAGGCTTTAGTTTACCTGTAGTAGCCATCATTGCCACGGTTTGAGCTTCTTGAGCAGCCTCTCGAGTTGACGAATTTGTGGGAGTTGAGGTCTTGGCAGCCTTTGTCTAATCACTTGAAAGAGAGGGAGGCATATAGTTCTCATCAAATATATGCCAGCATGTAGAGACAGCATGTCCATATTTTCCACAGAGTTAGCAAGTTGGTCTATTACCAGTTGTGTGTCTACCACTACTATGATAGCACCCTCGATTTGACCTTCCACGACCATGATAGTTAGAATAAGCTTCTCTGGAGTTATTCTCATCTAGACCTGTATGAGCCACATTGGCAGCAACATTTGTTGTGGTGAGTTCTTGACGATATTTGTTAAGTTGTGCTTCTTGCACATACAATAGAGCTTCAACATCACACAGCGTAGGAGGCGGCGAACACACATACATTTGCATAACAAAGGGGTTATATTCCTCAGGTAAACCATCAACAATGGAATCTACCTGATCTTGTTTAGTAATCGAGTCACCTACTTCCAGTAAAGAATTCACAATAGCCTTGATGCGTAGCACAAATTTGGTAATCGATTTATTACCTTTTTGGGTAGATTTGAGCTCGACGCAAAGTTTGCAAACCGTAGCTTTCATCTGAGCATTGAAGAACTGATGAATCTTATCCCAGACCTCTAAAGCATGTTTGCACATGAGAAGCCTTGGTAGAACAGATTCAGATATGGTGGATAAAAGTCAGATGAAGACAGCTTGATCTTGTACAACACAAGCTTCATATTCATCAAAAACCATACCTTCAATGCGATCTCGAGCTGTTTTGTACTTCAACGGGATCTGAGGGTTGATGACTAATTTATGCATATTTTGAGACAAAATCACACCTTCAACTTGTTGATTCCATAGGATATAGTTATTCTCCTGCAACTTGATTGAAAGCTTTGGCCCGAACGAATTCACAGTTTTGGTGGTTGTGAACACAGTTGAAAGATCTTGAGAGTTTTCCTTATTAGCAAATTCTTGATTCTCAGACTAAGCCATTGTTGAATCAAGAACACTGTGAACTGTTGAAGACGATGAATCTGATACGAACAGAGGAAGAAGCAATAAGGATTGATTCTGCGAATGATACCATATTAAGATATGAACTCAGCTCATGTTTGCACTTTGTGTCATAGCAAAAAATGTGATACAGAGGTTTTGCACACTGCATTAGTTTACAATAGTGTTTAGTATATTGAAAAAAGAGAGAAAGCCTATACTAGCTTTTATACAAGAGATGCAACAGAAACCGTTAGAACTAACAACTAACAGCTTAATACTAACAGCAACTAACTACACAATAACGGAAGTTTTCCACACTTCTCTAACATTAATTAATCAATATTCAATAGAACTTATTAAATAAAAACTTTTTGACAAAAAAATACAGAGAATCATGAACTTACATTTTTCATGTTTTCTGATTGATTTGAAAAGCGTAACTCAATTACTTGCATAATCTTTCTCAAGATGCATGTTGCATGCTAAGACTAGAAACATATAAATAAATAGGAAATTGAACAACTGCACAGTGGCACAATCAAATTTCATTTTGCTAGACAAAGTAATGTAGTAACATTAGGTATTTATTTATTGCAAAAGCATTTAGTACACTTACTTGAGCTATATCTTCATTCTTCCTTTCAAATATATCACTCAGAGTCCTATTTAGTATGTTAAAAAGAAATTGAGTTGAGATACTCTGCAGAAAAAGATTTAACAAATATACAGGGTTATAAATGAGCTAATGGAAATAACTGAAATGCATATTCATATAAAAGTCAGCAAGAACTATTTAATGACAATAGAAGGGACAAAAGAAACATTGATAGAGACAAACAAATTAAGTATACTATTACTTGCATCCAAATGGTTTGATGTTAATAATTTATTTAGTTTAGCATCTGAAAGATTTTTATGCAGTTCTAGTTTCAACTGCAACAATTCATTAGACTTCAATCCAATATGATCGATGGAAGCAATTATGTCTGGATAGAGAGAAAAAAAAAAGGTATAATGTTACAAATGACATAAAAATGTTTGAATGGAAATTGAAACATTATGATTAATTAGCAACTGCAACATTATATACAAAGTGAGCTTTCAAATTCTCAAGGCACTGTAACACAGGCACCATGGATCCCAACAAAATTAAATAATTAGTATTGGACATACATAGTGCAGTAAAGAAAAATGGAATCTCGTTGTCATGTATTGACTGAACCATTCTGTTTCTATTATTATTCACAGTACGTTAACCCTAAACTTGTATAAAATTGAGTATTAATCCAATTGAAGTAAATATTAACCTAATGATAATAAAATAATAAAAACCTCAATCATATCATGCAATGGTTCTCCTTCATTTTGTGGCTAAAGGTGAAACTACCCAGCTATTTCTAACATAGAGACAAATGGGGTATATTTATCTATCCAACCTTTCAATCAAGGACAACCACAACCAATTACAAAAGACACCCAAAAATATAACTCGCCATGTGTTCAAATTGCATCGCATATAAGGAACTTCTTATACCTGCTCCCGGTGTGACAATTTAAATTCCGGTAATCCCAGTTCATCCAAGCCCGCCAAAAACCTTTCGACGTCCACTGACTCATTCAAAGAACCACTTCCCCGAAATTAAAAATACATATAAAAATAATATAATGAAAAAAGTTCTAACTTAATTTCAGCTCAACAATAAAATAATGAATGTTAATATAATACATAATTACAGGAAAAAATCAGAGTATGAGTATATAATAGAACATAATGCAAGATATTCATTTCAACGACCTTGAGTGAACCAAGAATCGGCTTGTCCGAAATGAGTGTTGAGACGGAGTCAACATAAATGGTGTATATGGCACCAAATCTACACATACAATCTGCACAAATCATCTAATCCATTCCAACACAACGACAAGTCAAAAGCATTACTCTCAAGAGCCATATATCCATAATCTAGTTGGCACACTACTAAATTTTCTACACCCACTCATGTGTAATCACAAAACAAAACCAATAAATCAAAAACAAAAAACGTTGACTGACCAAAGAAACATTGCAAACTGAAATAAGAGGAAACAAATATGCAGAGGCTTTGACCTGCATTTTAATGTACCATTTGAACAAAAAAAAAAGCAAACAAAGTCGTCTTTATTTTCGAAACAAAATGAAGCAACAACGTCCAAAAAAGAAGAGCCAAATAGGAAGCATCTAAATTTTAAGAACAACCCTTCTTCATTTTCGGGAAACATGATGATTCTCTAATTCTTAGTTCTTACGGATGATTGGGAAATTTTGATTCCCATAGAAGGTTAAAGATAAACAGTAACCTAAAAAAATTGTTCAAAAATGAATCAAGAAAATGTTTAATCAAACAAACCATTAACCATGAAGTAATAAAGCATTTTTTTTTGTTAATGAAAACAAGTTGTACTTTGCAACAAAGAATATATAAATCAGTTTATGAAAATAAGTTTGCAACAAATCTTTGAACTTACTAAATCTTTGGTTCGACGTGTGAGTGCTCTTTTGAATTTTGAATGATGTCAAAACTAGGATAGTGTGGTGTTAATGCATATTGGACAATATCCCCTGCTTCTAGATGTGCATGTTAGCATCACGAAGCATTAAAATGGTTTAGAAAATATTCATATGGTATAAATGCATTGAAAACATGGTTTTTGGAAAAATATTACTGCATAGGCCGACACATGCAAGTATAGGTTGACTTATAGAAGTTTTCACTTTAGTATAGGTCGACACATAATTGTTCAGGTCGACACACAGCCATCAATATTAAAGCATGTAGCTTTTGTCCAATGTGCTGACCAACATAGGTCAATACAAGGTCGACACAAGACTGTGATAGGTCAACCTAAGACCTTTTTAAGTCGGCTCATTCGTGTTGACATGTCGACCTATGACTTACATAGGTCAACAAACACGATGCTTTCATTCAAATCTTATTTTTTTTTCTCCATCCATTTGCATTTCCTTTATTCCATATCTCTTATACATATAAATACTCATGCATGCCCTTCATTCTAGTAAGGTACTACTGTAAAACCAAAACGAAACCAAAATTATAAAGTAAATTCATCATCTTCAACCTCTCTTTTATGTATACATACAATCCAACTACACATAATTATTTTTTGATTATGTGACCATCTAGATTGGGATTGATAACGTCCAATTAGGTTGGTGTAATCAAGAATATTGGGTTGGGTTCTTTGAGTGTTTCAAATAAGAAAACCAAGTTAGGGTTTCCCTTCAAGATCATTGAAGATTTAAAGGTTTTGGACAAGATCGCGCAATTACGGATTCAATCGAGTGAAGGCCTTAGGACAAGGTAGGTGGTACCTTGCGAGGAAGTTGCGTGAAATGGTGGATCGTGTTCGTGAATCTTGGGTTCAACAAGTGCATGATAGCAATTAAAACGACCGAGTGAAAATATTGAAGATGAGGAAGTCTTGCAAGTTAGTAACAAGAACTGGTGGATTGTATCGACATTGTTGGTTACTTGATTAATCTTTGATCAAGGGTTTTTTAGATGGTAGAATCAGCAACAAACCATAGGGTTTGTAGGTTAGAGTTTTTCATCTCTTGTATATACATTATTTTCAAAGTAAGGTTAATTGCAACTATCTTAATTGATTTCAAATTAAGGGCAGACGTACCCATAGCGCGGCCGATTTGGGAACTGCCTAAACAGATCCTTCTCTCTCTCTCTCTCTCTCTC
Organism: Lathyrus sativus; assembly: GCA_963859935.3. Taxonomy (NCBI): domain Eukaryota; kingdom Viridiplantae; phylum Streptophyta; class Magnoliopsida; order Fabales; family Fabaceae; genus Lathyrus; species Lathyrus sativus. Next base: position 622,220,238 of record OZ012740.1, on the reverse strand, counting down.
TCTCTCTCTCTCTCTCTCTCTCTCTCTCTCTCTCTCTCTCTCTCTCTCTCTCTCTATCTATCTATCTATCTATCTATCTATCTATCTATCTATCTATCTATCTATCTATCTATCTATCTATCTATCTATCTATCTATCTATCTATCTATTTATCTATCTATCTATCTATCTATCTATCTCTATCTCTCTCTCTCTCTCTCTCTCTCTCTCTCTCTCTCTCTATATATATATATATATATATATATATATATATATATATATATATATATATATATATATATATATATATATATATATATATATATATATATATATATATATATATATATATATATATATATATATATATATATATATATATATATATATATATATATATATATATATATATATATATATATATATATATATATATATATATATATATATATATATATATATATATATATATATATATATATATATATATATATATATATATATATATATATATATATATATATATATATATATATATATATATATATATATATATATATATATATATATATATATATATATATATATATATATATATATATATATATATATATATATATATATATATATATATATATATATATATATATATATATATATATATATATATATATATATCTTTAATTTTTGTTGTATTTTTAAATTAGAGAATCTTTGTTTGGATCAATTCGTTTGGAAATCAAATTTTTTATTACGTTTTAAATTACAGTTTATTGATATAATTATAGTCACTTTGATTGTGATTGGTTTTAGCATCAAAAAATCAAATCAAATTTCCAAACGTTATCGATTGCACTCAAGGTGTTCGATAAGTTGTGTCTATTCCTTTTAATTGATTTTTTATCATTGAAAATAAGCTCTACGTGTAGCTTAGCACTTAATTGGTTTGTGATTAATCGGTGTTGAACAATTTTTGTTTATTATCATCCAATTGTATTACATTACACATATCCGAGCTTTCCGGTAATAGGTTCGATTAGACGATTCGATTCGGGTTGTTTCTATTGTGCTATAAAACTTTTGAAAAATATTTTTGCCAAAAGTTCAATTTTTAGTTTGTGATATTTTAACCCCCTCTTTAGATTGAAGTCCATCATCTAACACGACAGTACATTGTTCTTGTATCACCACCATTTCAGTCAGAGCACGATCGTTTCCAGATCATCAGTAAAACACAATAACAATTTCGAATCCGACCACCATCACATTCATCGTCAGAAACATGTTGCAAAAATTTTATCTTTGTAGTACAATAGTCATTTTGAAAACTTGTACAACTTGTGTTCATTGTCATTTTTTTCAATCCTCTCAAAAAAAGTTCTGACCTTCACTATCTTTTGCATAAAACTAGCAGAGCTTGTTTAGGAGATTTGGGATCGGGGAAGACAAGATCAATAGTAAGGGTTCTTTAGTGCAAAATTTCTATTGTTTTTGTGTCTGTATCTTTTGGAGAAGCATATTTCTAAGACTCTTTTGATATATATAAATGTGAACACTTAGACCAATAAGATACTAACACCATTTTTTACCTTTTTTTAATAGCATACATTTCTCGCACAAAAACTAAAGTGGCTTACATTCGAGGACACATCTTTTTCCAAAAAAGGCTAGTGCTGGCCGTCTTGGGAAAAGATTGCACCAATGGCTACACATGAAGCACTGGTTCCCATAATGAATGTTTTTGTAAAGTCTAGCAAAGCTAGCATCAGCACGCCGATAATTTTTTCTTTAACTCTATAGGGGTTATGGCATCCTATATACTACAAAAAAACTTAATGGAACTTAATAAATTGGTGAATGGAGTTGTGAGAGTGGCGTAGTGGAACACAAAGCGTGTATTAAAGTCGTTAAGTCCTAAAAATCCATATACAACCCTGAATGAGTGAGGTTTAGGCAAATCCAAAGTTGATGCATCTTTCTTGGATCTGGGGCAACATCCCCGACAAATAACACATAACCTAAGTAGTTAATCTTATCAGATGCAAAACCACACTTAGACAATTTTGCAACAAACATATTGGACTCTAAGAAGTTAAAAAAGGTATTTAAATGAAATAAATGATCATTCAAATTTGAATATAAATTAAGATATCATCAATAAAAACCAGAACAAATCTTCACAAGTAAGGATGTAATAAATCATTAATTTTTTATTAAAATATGGATGGGGCAGTAGTCATCCCAAATGTCATTACAAGAAATTTTTAGTGACCATCAAAAATCCTGAAAGCAATTTTATGCGTATCTTCCAATAAGTCGTCAATTGTTGGAATTTGAAATCTATCCTTAACTGTAACAACATTTAGGGCCCGATAGTCAATAAAAAATGCCAACTCTCGCCCTTTTTTCCTAATAGGATTGGTGAGGAGACGAGACTATATCTAGGAATAAGTGTACCTTCCTTTAACATTTCCCGTATAATTGCAGTCATGGCCTCATTTTGAGAGTGAGGATAACGGTAAGATTTTACATTGATGGGTTAAGTATTTGGGATGAACGGAATGTGGTGGTCATGTATTCTTGATGGTAGTAGTCCATGTGGACCCTGGAAAATAATAGGGTATTTATTGATAGTGGTAGAAATTTCAAGTGGAAGATTATTATATAAGTTTTCAAGGGTTGGGCTAGTGGGTTCTATGTGTTAATTTGTAGAGTAAATACTTTGAAAGGTCATGAGGTGAAGGGAGGAAATGTAATTGGTACAAATTAGTTGGCATAGTTGGTGAAAGCTTGTATGTGTGGGATATGATTTAGGATCACCCTTTAGGATGATGGTAGTATCGTTGTGGTAAAAAGTGATGGAAGTAATGGAAATATGCATATATTGATCCTAGGGTACACAGTCAAGCAGACAAAGAATAATGTCATCACTTTCAATGTGTAATAAGCAAAAGGGTACGATGAAGGGTTGATTTTGTAGTCTGATTTGGACATTACTACAAATTCCTTAACATTGTAAATGAGATCCATTACCAACCATTATTGAAAATTGGGGAATTGGTGTGGCTGTTAGGTTTAGATGTTGTGTGATGTGAGGTTTCAATATATTATGAGTGTTCTTGTGTCAACAAGGATCATCATAGAAATTACTCCAATAAGCCCATAGAATATGAGAGTTTGAGAAGAAAATTGATCAGTCAAAACTTGTGGTGATAGTTAGAAATAAATATCACTAGGATCCACCTCAACACATTAACTATGAAAAAATAGTGGCGTGCAAGACATGTTGGAGTGGCGCGATATTACAATTCATAGACTTCCGTGTCAGCAACATTATAAAAAACATGGCGTACCACTAGGGTAGAGCGACACAATTTTGCTAAAATATATATTTTTCCTATAAATTGTAAAAACACATTTAGTTGTTAACGTTATGACTTTTATGAGATTAGGTGCGTATTTTGAGGCATTTAAGCAAGGGAAAAGTAAACACATCATTAGAGACTCATTCAGTATCATTTGTAAGTTTTAATTGTTTTCTTGTATTAAATTGTTCGAGAATCCCTTAAGAATGAATGTCTAGTTTTCCTTAGATTAAGTCTTCGTAGATGAATTCCCCCCAATAATGTGAACCATGTGATTCACTTAGTTATGCTTATTGTTATGGTGAATACATTATAGTTATTCAATAATATTTTATGTTTAATTCTCTTTTTGCATCTACGGAATTGGGGGGGGGGATTGTCGCTACTCGAAAAATGCATCGTGCAACGACGGGGAGGCGAAAAAGATAGACAGAAGAGTCGCCACCGAACTTTATTTATCCCATGAGGGGAAAGGAAAATATCGAGAAAACCTTAGGAAAGAAATGGATAAGATGGTCTCGCGACCAAGAACGGGTTCGGAAGCCGGTTATGCGAGGGGAAGGTATTAGCACCCCTCGCATCCATCGTACTCGATGGGAACCTTTTGTTTGTCAATGCGTGAAATTATCTGCTTAAATATTATGCTATAAAAGTGCTCCACAGGGTAAAGAAAGAGGGTTTGAAACGGGAGAATGAGGGGTAAGAGAGAGAAAGAACGGACTCGGTAGGACTTCGCGGTCCTAGGCCTACGTATTCTCAAAAGGTATGAGAAAGTCAGAGTCGACGTAGTTCGGGGAACTGCAGATATAGGGGAAAAGTGCTCGGCAAGGATTGTGGCCCTTGTGCCTACGTATCTTTACTCAAAAGAAGTAAAGAATCAGAGCAGCCGTAGTTCGGCCTACGGTGTGTTGATGTTTTTTATGGATGATGCTATCGTGCGCATTCTAGCAGTTAGGTGTTTTGCTGCTCGCTCGTTGGAGACTTAGGCGTTACCTGTTTGCGGTAGAACGGACGTAACATATCCTTTTGAAAGATTGATTAGTTTTCGCCACGCGGGGCAAGAAGTCACGTTTGATTGATTGGATTGTTTTTAGGGGGCGAGACAAGTCCTCAGATAGTAACCCCTACGGGTAGTACCCAATTCTTTATCTCAAAGTTTTTTGTTAAAAAAGGGTGGGGCGAACGAGGCGTCTTCGTATTGAAAGACGAGCGTCGAAACCACCCTCACTACAGTGGGCATCCCTACGCTCGGAGAAGAAGAGGTCTACACCCAATCCTCTCTCTTTAATTCAATGCAAAGAGAACTTCGTTCTCTTATTAACGATGTTTTTGGTTTTGAATGGTAAGTGCTTTGCGACAGAGAACCCTACAGTAAACGTCAGCACTCGGGATAAGAGAAGGCCTACGCCTAACCACTCCACGACCATTCAAGTTTTTGTGATGAAAAGATTTGAAAATGCACTCAGCACGAGACCGAGGTTTTAGGTGAAAAGGGTTACGGAAGGAATGTGGAAGCGAGATGGTGGATAAAGAGATATGTGATGGATAAAGTTACGTCTTCGTATCGAAATACGAGTATCGAGACCACCCTCACTACAGTGGGCATCCCAACACTCGGAGAGGAAGAAAGTCTACACTTAATCCCCTCTTTTAATTCGGTACAAAGAGAAATCAAATTATTATGGTTTGAAAAAGGACTCGGTACGAGACCGAGGTTTTTATGAGGAAATGTTGGAAGCGTCTTTGTATTGACAGACGAGCATCGAGACCACCCTCACTACAGTGGGCATCCCTACGCTCGAAGAAGAAGGGGTCTACACCCAATCCTCTCGTTTAATTCAATACAAAGAATTGATTTTAGGGAGATGAGATTTGAAAATGGATGGGAAACGTCTTTGTATTGAAAGACGAGTGTCGGAACCACCCTCACTACAGTGGGCATCCCAACACTCGGAGAGGAAGAAAGTCTACACTTAATCCTCTCTTTTAAATTCAATACAAAGATAAGTCGATTCTGAAAATTGTTTGACAAAGTTTGGAATCGAGTCGGGACAAGTAACGAAAAGGGAAAAGAGGTGGTCTCAGATCCAACATTACCTATCAATAATTTGACTGGTAATGAATTACGGAGCTCTCGTCATCGACCAAAACAATGAAAAATTGGACAAAAAGCCCAAAGACAAATGAGAAATAAATTCAACTCTAAAAGATAATAAATCTCAAAACTCTAATATAAAATAACTCTAAAGTCCAAGAAGAAATATAATATAGAAATGTTTAAAAAAAAAAAACAACAATATATATAAACTCTAAAATAAATACAATATACAAAACGATAAATATATATATATATATATAGACTGTTTGAAAGAAACTAATATATACAAATATTATAAAAACTAGTTTATACCTAATAAAAAAATGTATTACAATTTTTTAAAAGAGATAACTGGTTTAAGAAATAAACAAAACAAAACAGAGGGGTGAAAAGTTGAGCTAGGGAGTGTCTATAGTAGAACGGGCTATGAAGCCCAAACCAGTGTCAATACATCAACGTAATACAGAAAAAATAAAATAAATGAATCAGAAAAAATAAAATAAATAAAACAAAATAAAGTAAATAAATAAATAAAGATATGTTTAGAAAACTCTTCAGGTTACGAACAGGGTGTTTCCAAAGTTTTCAAAAGCAAGATACAAGTTCACAACATAAAAAACAAAAAAACGTTCGCAAAAATCTACCTTCTTCTCCCGCGTGAAAGGAAAAAACTCGATCCCAAACTCGCTCTTTTCGTTCGTCTCTCACTTTTCGCTTCCAGAGTGGTGAGCCTTAGTTTAACTTCGTTTTTTCTTGTTCTGTTTCTATTTTCGGTTTGTCAATTGATGAAGATTGAAGGGTTAGGGTTGATTTGGGGTGAAGGTTTATTGAAGGTGGGTTTGGTTCTTTTGAAGATTGAAGATGAAGGTGGTTGTAGAAATCTGGGTTGATTTGAAGAGGAAAACGATGATGACGAGCGGTTTCTGGGAGTGGAAGAAATGTTTTTTTTTGTGGAAAAGTTGAAGAAGATGATTCAAAGTTGGGTAAGAATGGAGCGATGGTTTTCTTCTTGAGGAAAAAAAAAACTCCCTGTTTCAACGTGGAAGAAAGAGGTTTGTGCTTGTTGTTTGGTTTCACTCCATTCTTCTTGCTATGTTTTTGTTTTCAGTTTGTCTGGGGTTGAATCAGATGCAGAAAATTTGAAGGGATCCAATGGAAATCGTTTGAAGATTTGGGGGTTAGGGTTCGATGAAGGGCGTTGAAGAGGTCCTGATGTTGAACAAAGATGAAGGTCTGAGATGGTTATTTGAAGGGTTGTGAATGGTTGATGCAGAAGGGTTAACGAGAGGCTTGGAGCGGCTAGGTATGGGTTCGAAATCCCTTTCAGGTTAGCCTCCCTTTCTCCCCAAAATGAAGCCCTTATATTGAGACCAATTAGGTTTAGCAGACCAAACTCCTGCAACTCTGAAATCCCCTTGTTCCTTAGGGTTTAGGTTTGGTCTGCTATTGATTTGTCTTATTCTTATTCTTGTGTTAGGACTGTGGTACTGCAATTGTTACTGCTGCTCTGCTTTTTTGCCATTTTCGTGAATGTATCTCTGCTGTCTTATTTCCATGTCTCTGAATTTTGTTTTTTTTAAAAGTTGGAAATATCTGATATTTTTACCCTGAATTTTCACTGTTTTGTTTATGATTTTTACTGCTTTGATTTATGCTGATGGGGCAACTTGTTGACTTCAAATGCACTCTGACTTTAACCTTTTTTACTCTCAAATGTCCACTAAACTTGACATGCTTGTCGTATTTTGCAGGGAATCACCGATCAATGAAATTGTCATGGGATAGGTTCATTACAACTCCATGGTGGAAAGTTGAATTGCTTTGGGCCTAGGCTTCATTTTGAAGATCAACATTATGAAATCGTCCTAAGATGTAGGCTGTGGAAATTTCCCTGCTAGATAAACAATTTTGCAAGGCATGGCTGATTGGTTGAGTTTGAATTGGCTTTGTTGTGAATTGCACATTTTTAGTACACTGTCCAGAATTAGGCAGCCCCTTTTGAATATTTATGATTGATGCAAAGGGGGTAGATCTGTGGCAGTTGCTTCAATTTGTAGATCATGAAGCTCGCGTGTTGTTGTTCACTCTGCGGTTTAGAAGATGGCTGAAATGTTGTACGTGTGTCACGGTTAGTGACAGAAACTGAACATTCTTTCTCTCTTGTTGCATATGAAATTTTGGAGTGATTTATATGATGAATTCTTGTGTGTCTGTTGTTGATACAGGTGAGAATTGGTGGTGCCGGAAAAGAAATGTGTGAAGATGACGGTCAGTAAAAAAACACAGAAGAAGGTTGAAAAGGATGAATTTGGTGGTTGATGAATTGTGAGGATCTGAACAAGGGTTGTTAAAAGGGGGTCGCTGTTGTTGTTGTTGTAATGGTGATTGGGAGCAGGTTGTTGTTAATGTGATAGAAGATGGAAGAAGATTTTTTTGAGACAGGATGTTCTGAGCTTGCGTGAGGCAAAGTGATGTTTAGAAAATGATGTGGTTTAGGAAGTAATTGCAGTGGGGTGAAGGTTTCATGGTGGATCCATGGTGAGTTTGATATGTGTTCATGACTGATGGAATTGATGGAGAATTTGTGAAGGAGAAAACTATGGTGGTTTTGTCTATTTGTTAAGATGGGGTGCACAGTGGTGTTGTGGTTTGAGTAGAAGAAGACTTAAAGGATCAAAGATGGGTTGAGAATTAAATGGAAGTGGCGGTGGTGAAGCAATATTTTGAAGGAGAGTCGCGGTTACTGACAGAAAGGGGTGGTTTAGAAGGGAATCATTGATGCTTCGAGCTTTACAACGGTAAGTGAGGGTCAAGTTTTTTCTTTTCGGTTTGTTATGGCTTTTTTTATGATGAAGATGAGAGGTTTAGTGAACTGGATTTTGAGTGTTGAAGTGAGGGTGTTAATGAAACCGTAAATTGATGAAGCTCACCGCACCGAACCGTGTCGGAAAGCTCACAGCTGCCATCTAAAATCCAAGGCTACCGCAACAGAGTCTTAAATCACATATTGGAACATGCTAAACAACACAAGAACTTGCTGAACTCCACATCAGAGCCTGCCTAATTTCATATCAGAACCTGCTACAACAACATGACCTGCTAAACATACATAACAGAACCTGCCTTCTAAATTACAACCTCAAACTGCTAAACTACAACAGCCAGCCTGCTAAAACATAACAGCCAGCCTAACTCCAAATCAACCAGCCTGCTAGAATTCATTACAGCCAGCCTTACACCAAATCAACCAGCCTGCTAGAATTCATAACAGCCAGCCTTACTCCAAATCAACCAGCCTGCATTCCAAGAATGTCTGCAACATAACTTCACTACTTCTCTAAAAACGGACATTACGCGTACCGTGTCGTCACAACCGTTTACACAAAATGTGAGAAAACAAAAGAACAAAAGCAAGCACCGTTGTTGCGCAGACAATGTTACTAACGGTTGTGTCCTTGGTCTTCAAACCGCTCTTCGCTTATGATGCATGGATACCGCGGAGCGTCGTAACCGCCGAAGTGAGCCGCCGAAGAGAAAATCACTACAATGCCGCTCAAACAAAACTGGAATCCCGGGTATGAACTTGAATCTCTTTCTTTGATTTTATTTTCCCTCTCGCAACTCCTACTGCTGATGGAAACTTTATGATTCTTCATAGCTCTGACATGAGTTCTAGGTTCACAAGCCTCTTCCTCTATTTCTACAGCTCCTTTTTTCACAAAGTAAAGGTGATGACTGATGTGTATTTTGATGGTTTATGGACGACTCATGTGTTTTTATGGTTTTGTATGAATGATATCTGTTTTGGTTTGATATGAATGGTATCAGTTTTTTTTTATTTTGGATGAATTTTGTATCAGTTTTGTGACTTTGGATCCATTTGTATCAGTTTTGTGATCTGATGAATTTGTATCAGTTTTGTGACCTGAATGAATGGTATCCGTTTTTTGTAGTCTGATGCGTGTTTTTTTGCTTTGAGACTGATATGAGTTTGGTTTTCATACTGATCCATCTTAGATTCCATCGTTCACACAATTCTTGCAAACAGGTCGTGTTGGATGGTTGGTAAATGAAAGTGGGCCTTGTTTACTTGTAAATCCTGTAATAACTTAAAAACAACACGGGCTTCTTTTATCTTGTAATTTTCCTAAAGTTTTTTTTTTGTAATGAATTGTAACAGTGGGTTCTTTTGTGAACTCAATTCGAATCTTGCACACTCCCAATGTTTTCTCACACCATGCTTAATTGTGTTCATCTCTCAATCCTCAACTTAAAAACTTGGCAATTTAAACTTGAGTTTTTTTTTTTTATGCTCAAACTAACCATAACAAAAACCCAAATTTCGCAGAATGAACTAACAAAACTTGAATTAATCTCGAGCGACAAAAACAACCATGAACTTACAATTAGACCTTGGATGGATAAAAAAAGAGAGTCAACTTTGGAGCTAGCCACTTGAATCCTACAAGACCAACAATCTCACCACGACACAGTCACGCTTTGGAATCGAGAAAACTTATGAATTGAAATACAAAACACTAATTGATCATGACTTGGTCTTTAGTAGTCTTTACTCACAAAGCATTCGAATACAACCATATCCTTGCACCTAAAACGGCTCAAGACACAGGTGACTTGTAGACATTCCAATTTGTATGGACACAAACTAAGTCAAACTTTGTTTAAATTGAGTCATCAGTACACACACTTGACCTGATACTTTGAATTCAATCCTATACCATCACGAACAACAAGTAGAAACCACATACTTCTTTCTGGATTTTTGTTGAACAAATGTTAACGGACGAAAATACAGAAGAAGGTAATACACAGGTAGGACAAATTTGGGGTATGAATGATGCCCCTATCTAATCGGCTTAAACCCAGTAAGATGAACTGCTACCGTGTTCATTCTTTCAAGGTATGAGTCAATTAGATATAAAGAAAACCCTGAATTTGTCCGAAAAGCAAAGGAAAGTTTGGGAATTGAAAGTGATGGATGAGGTATACCTCTGAGCCAACTGTAAGTAGCAACAGGTCGCCATCACCAAAAGGATGATGGGATAAAACACACACGGCTACTACCACCAAAAGGATGATAGGAGTCCATTACCCAAAGGATAATGGAAAACACGCTAGTCACGACACCAAAAGGATGTAAGGGGGATAAGCTTCTTTGAAGAAATTGCCACTTATCATTGATGAAGGATAAGCTTCTTTGAAGAGATTGCCACTTATCACTGACGATGGATAAGCTTCTCTGAAGAGATTGCCACTTATCACTGATGAAGGATAAGCTTCTCTGAAGAGATTGCCACTTATCACTGAAGATGGATAAGCTTCTCTGAAGAGATTGCCACTTATCACTGAAGATGGATAAGCTTCTCTGAAGAGATTGCCACTTATCACTGAAGATGGATAAGCTTCTCTGAAGAGATTGCCACTTATCACTGAAGATGGATAAGCTTCTCTGAAGAGATTGCCACTCATCGCTGAAGATGGATAAGCTTCTCTGAAGAGATTGCCACTTATCACTGAAGATGGATAAGCTTCTCTGAAGAGATTGCCACTTATCACTGACGATGGATAAGCTTCTCTGAAGAGATTGCCACTTATCACTGAAGATGGATAAGCTTCTCTGAAGAGATTGCCACTTATCGCTGAAGTTGGATAAGCTTCTCTGAAGAGATTGCCACTTATCACTGACGATGGATAAGCTTCTCTGAAGAGATTGCCACTTATCACTGAAGATGGATAAGCTTCTCTGAAGAGATTGCCACTTATCACTGAAGATGGATAAGCTTCTCTGAAGAGATTGCCACTTATCGCTGAAGATGGATAAGCTTCTCTGAAGAGATTGCCACTTATCACTGAAGATGGATAAGCTTCTCTGAAGAGATTGCCACTTATCGCTGAAGTTGGATAAGCTTCTCTGAAGAGATTGCCACTTATCACTGAAGATGGATAAGCTTCTCTGAAGAGATTGCCACTTATCGCTGAAGATGGATAAGCTTCTCTGAAGAGATTGCCACTTATCACTGAAGATGGATAAGCTTCTCTGAAGAGATTGCCACTTATCGCTGAAGTTGGATAAGCTTCTCTGAAGAGATTGCCACTTATCACTGACGATGGATAAGCTTCTCTGAAGAGATTGCCACTTATCACTGAAGATGGATAAGCTTCTCTGAAGAGATTGCCACTTATCGCTGAAGTCTGCTGGAGACAATTCATTGGGGATCACCCACAGATTTACTGGAGATGCCCCTGTCTGGGCTGAACGTTGATTTTGAAGGTCTGATTAACCACGAGGTTGCAATACATCATGCAATACGCCCATGGTCTTGAAAAGATGCCCCTGACTAGGCTGATTAGGATCTTGAAAATCTTCGAAATTGATCCTAGATCTGATCCCGTATATATAAATGCTTGATGATAATGACGTTTCATAACGAATGGAGATGCAAATGCCAATGCTAACACGCGGTGATGCAAGAGCTGCGGAAAATATGATGTAATCATAGGTATGTATATGATGCAAGATACTTATGAAGCAAGATGCTTATGATGTCGAAGGCGATGCGTATGATGCGTATGATTGCGGACGGGCAATGGAAATACAGGTGCTGACATGGCGGACTTTGGTGGTGGGAAAGTGAAAGATAAGCATGACTTCCCGACATCGTCTATTTATAAAGAACTTGGATGCGTTGAGATTTTCAGCTCATGGCCTGCTCTGCCGGGTTTGACGACCTTGTCAGTCAAGTTGGTACAAGATTTAGAATGATGTTCCTGCGTATTCCTTAGAGTCATGGTCACCCTTTAGTTATCTCAAGAGGGTGAGTTATCCTTTAGTCTAATTTACCATAATGTCATTATATGCAAAACCTATCATCGAATAAATGAAACTTGCAACCAAACGGTAAATAAAAACAGAAAAAGCTTTGATGAAAGTAATTTTATTGATGAAAACCCATAAATGGGAAAATTACAAAGGAGGCAATTCCTAAAAGAGGTAACTGCTTTCGAAAGAAAAATATAAAAACTAAGACAATGTTGAAAATGGTCCCTGCCAAGTTTCAAATCCGCTATGGCCCATATGTCTCTGAAGACCCTTCACGCTTTGCTTTCGAGCGCCAGAAACAAATTGATCTTTCTCAGTCGAGAGCTTGATGGTTACGAGGAATAATTCACACGTCTTTTCAAGATGCAGTTCTGCCTTTTTGAATCCCTAACTTTTGCCTAGGCCGCCTTTTCAGGTTTTCAGCCTATCAGGATACTCCTTTTTTTTTTAGTCCCTAATTTTGCCTGAACCATTTTCATGGTCCACCAGGACGCCCATTTTTGCGTGGATTTTCTTTTTGGGTCCACCGGGTCTATCTTTTAGGCATAATATTTTTTAACTGCATCTGCATTCACAGGGGATGAGAGATCGTCACCATCCATGGTTGACAGGATCAAGGCCCCTCCGGAGAAAACCTTCTTTACTACATACGGACCCTCATAGTTTGGTGCCCATTTTCCCCTTGGATCGACGTGAGTTGGCTGAATTTTCCTTAGCACCAAATCTCCTGCTTGGATGTGTCGTGGGCGAACCTTCTTATCAAAGGCCCTTTTCAATCGTTTTTGGTATAATTGTCCATGACAGATGGCCGTCATGCGTTTCTCGTCGATGAGATTGAGTTGGTCAAGTCTGGCTTGTATCCATTCGGCCTCATCTAGCTTGACGTCTGCTAAAATCCTTAAGGAGGGAATCTCTACTTCAATGGGTAATACTGCTTCCATGCCATATACGAGAGAAAACGGGGTTGCCCCTGTGGAAGTGCGCACTGAGGTGCGGTAGCCGTGCAACGCGAACGGCAACATCTCGTGCCAATCTTTGTAAGTCTTCACCATCTTCTGGACGATTTTCTTAATGTTCTTATTTGCCGCCTCAACAGCTCCGTTCATTTTAGGGCGATAAGGTGTTGAATTGTGGTGTTCAATTTTGAAATTTTCACACAACTCTTTCATCATCTTATTGTTGAGGTTTGATCCATTGTCTGTAATGATCTTGTTCGGGATTCCATATCGACAAATAATCTCTTTTTTGATGAAGCGAGTCACCACTTGCTTAGTGACGTTGGCATAGGACGCCGCTTCTACCCATTTGGTAAAGTAATCGATGGCCACTAAGATAAAACGGTGCCCATTTGAAGCGGTTGGCTCGATGCGTCCGATTACATCTATACCCCACATAGCGAAGGGCCAAGGCGAAGTCAAAACATTCAGAGGGAGTGGTGAAGTATGGACCTTGTCTGCGTAAATTTGGCACTTGTGGCATGACTGGACATGGAGACAACAATCTGTTTCCATCGTCATCCAATAGTATCCCGCCCTCAAAATCTTTTTGACCATAGTGTGACCACTAGCATGTGTCCCAAAAGATCCTTCATGCATCTCATTTATGATACGTTCTGCCTCGTGTTTATCCACGCATCTGAGTAGAACTGAATCGTAATTTCGCTTGTATAGCACGTCACCACTGAGGAAGAACTTTGAGGAGAGCTTTCTGAGATACTTCTTGTCAGTGATAGTTACACCTTCTGGATATTCTTGTGTCTCTAGGTATCGTTTGATATCATAGAACCAAGGATGATTATCAGTTTTAGCCTCCTCCTCCTCGGCCGCTAGGCAATAGGCGGGTTCGTCCAAATACTCTAAACGGATGGATGGCGCCTCATTCTCCCACTTGACTTGAAACATAGATGCTAGTGTTGCTAGAGCGTCAGCCAACTGATTTTCTCCTCTGGGAATGTGATGGAAAGTGATCTCATCAAAGTACGGGATTAACTTCAAGACATGATCTTTGTAAGGAATTAACTTGAGGTCCAGTGTTTCATATTCCCCTTTAATCTGGCATATGACAAGCGCGGAATCTCCATAGACTTCTAGAATCTTGATTCTGTTATCAATGGCAGCTTCAATTCCGAAAATACAAGCTTCATATTCGGCCATGTTGTTAGTACACTTAAAGCATAATCTGGCGGTGAATGGCAGATGAAAGCCAGTTGGAGAAGTGATGATTGCCCCAATTCCACAACCTTTGGCATTTGCGGCACCATCGAACACGAGCGTCCATCGCGATCCTGGTTCGGGTCCCTCATTTGGGTCTGGTGTGGCATAATCTCTGGCAAACATGACGTCTTCGTCGGGGAAATCGAAACGCATAGACTGGTAGTTGTCCATAGGTTGGTGGGCAAGGTATTCAGAGAGCACACTCCCTTTGATAGCTTTCTGTGTAACATACTGGATGTCATACTCTGTTAACACCATTTGCCAACGAGCTACCCGCCCAGTGAGAGCGGGCTTCTCGAATATGTATTTGACGGGATCCATTTTGGAGATCAACAAAGTCGTATGAGTGAGCATATATTGTCTCAAACGTTTTGCTGCCCAAGCCAATGCGCAGCATGTCTTCTCGAGCATCGAATATCTCGTTTCACAGTCATTAAACTTCTTGCTGAGGTAATAGATTGCGTGCTCTTTCCTGCCAGTTTCATCATGTTGTCCTAATACGCATCCCATGGATCCCTCTAACACAGTCAGGTACATGATCAGGGGTCGTCCGGGCACCGGAGGCATCAAGATCGGCGGTTCTTGTAGGTATTCCTTTATTTTCTCAAAGGCTTTCTGACAGTTATCGTTCCATACCACGGCTTGATCCTTCCGAAGTAATTTGAAGATGGGCTCACAAGTGGCCGTTAGATGGGATATGAACCTGGCGATATAATTCAACCTCCCAAGGAATCCTCGGACCTCTTTTTCAGTTTTGGGAATCGGCATCTCCTGGATAGCTTTGACCTTATCTGGATCGACTTCAATCCCTTTCTGGCTCACAATAAAACCTAGCAATTTACCAGATCTTACACCGAAAGTGCATTTGTTGGGATTTAGTCTCAGCTGGAATTTCCTTAACCGTGCGAATAGTTTTCCCAAGTGGATAAGGTGCTCTTCCTCAGTCTGGGATTTCGCAATCATATCGTCTACATAACACTCAATCTCTTTATGTATCATGTCATGGAAAAGAGTGACCATTGCTCGCTGATATGTTGCGCCTGCGTTCTTGAGTCCAAATGGCATAACCTTGTAACAGAAAGTTCCCCATGGAGTGATGAAAGTCGTCTTTTCCATATCTTCGGGCGCCATCTTAATTTGGTTATATCCAGAAAAGCCATCCATAAATGAGAATACAGAAAATTGGGCTGTGTTGTCCACTAGCACATCAATGTGTGGCAAAGGGAAGTCATCTTTCGGACTCGCTCTATTAAGGTCTCTATAATCTACACACATTCGCACCTTCCCATCCTTTTTAGGTACTGGGACAATATTCGCTATCCATTGCGGATAGTTGGATACTGCCAGGAAACCAGCGTCCAATTGTTTTTGTACCTCTTCTTTGATCTTGAAAGACATCTCTGGCTTTGTTCTCCTCAACTTTTGCTTCACCGGCGGGCAGCCTTCCTTGAGAGGTAGTTTGTGCATCACGATCTCTTCATCTAGACCGGGCATATCTTTGTAAGACCAAGCAAAAACGTCAACATACTCTCGAAGCAGTATTATCAGTTTTGACTTAATCTCTGACTCCAAAGCTGCGCCTATCTTGATTTCTTTGGCATCCTCCTCAGTTCCCATGTTGATGACTTCGACCTCTTCTTGGTAGGGCTGAATGACCTTTGACTCCTGTTTCAATAGTCTAGCTAGCTCTTCTGGGAGATCACAATCTTCCTCGCAGTCTTCGTCGGCTTGGTATATCGGGTTATCAAAGTCATATTGGACCATAGCGGGGTCGTTATTGACAGGAGCAAGGGAAGATCTGCACGATGAATGACTTCATGCTTTATTATTATTTTTTATATTTTTAGAAAAGGTTAACAGAAAAAGGAAAATAAAACAAAACATTGTCTTTCAAAGATAATTTTATGTGCAAAAAGTAAAAATGAAAGAAAGAGAGCGTAATTGGATGCGAAAGTTTATTTATTGATGATAAGTTGTGCTTTAAAAAGCAAAAGGCCCTACAACATGATCCATATGCCTTGGGCAGAGCATATGATTTTTTTTTTGGGTAAAATAAAAGGGAATTACTCGTCTACTAGAGTAACTTCGGGGATTTCGACGACTCTCCAATTGTTTAAGACTTGATTAGGCGCCCTAGGATACACCATACACAGCTCTTCATGATCTTCGGCTTCAGTTTCCAAAAACATGACTTGACCATCGACAAGGTGGCCTCCACTAGTAAAAACCAACGGAGTTGCAAGCTATTTGCCCTTATCAGTTGCATTCTTCTGCTTGTAGCCTAGGCCAGCTCCATTTTTGTTGACGGGCAAATCTAACACCCTGCCCCATCCTCGCGGATGTCCTTCCTCTATCACCGTCCTCGCGTCCTTCCAAGTCACTATTGAAGATGCTGGCTTTTCGTAAATCATTTCAACATTGATCACTTCGAAAGCTTGAAACGGTGTCTCATGCACCTCATTTCCTACTTCCACATAGCGGAAAGAGGCAAGATGGCTCACAAGAACATCTTCCTCACCCTCAATGATGACCATCTGATTGTTAATCATAAACTTGATCTTTTGATGCAAGGTTGAAGTTACAGCGCCCGCGGAATGAATCCACGGACGACCAAGAAGGCAACTGTAAGCGGGGTATATATCCATTACGTAAAATGTAATGATGAAAGTATGAGGTCCGATCTTGATCGGGAGGTCAACCTCGCCTACCACAGTTCTCTTAGCTCCATCGAATGCTTTTACAATAGTTTGACTCGGCTTCATCACAAGTCCTTCAATTGACAGCTTGCACAACGAGCTTTTGGGTAATACATTCAGCGATGATCCAGTGTCAACGAGCACCCTAGAGAATACAACATCCACACATTCGATGGTAATGTGCAAGGCCTTGTTATGATTTTTACCTTCGGGAGGTAATTCACTATCATTAAAGCTCAAAATATGACCTGATGCAATGTTTCCCACCACTTCTTCAAACTGTACTACTGATATTTCCTCTGGCACATGGGCTGCCTTCAAGAATTTCAGCAGTGCTTCTTGATGGGCCTTTGAACACATTAACAATGACAGCATGGATATCTTTGAGGGCGTCTGATTGAGCTGATCAATCACTTTGTAATCGCTTTTCTGAATGATTCTTAGAAACTCCTCCGCTTCATCATTTGGGATGCCCTTCTGTTTGGATGACTGCCCCTGTTCATTGGTGCTTGGTATGGCAGTACCTTTCCTTGTATTGTCACTGCTGTCGACAGGAGGTGCAGTTGGGGCGAAGATTCGGCCACTTCTAGTGACGCCTCCGGTTCCCACGATGTTCTCTACAGTCTTCTTTTCTTCCAATACATCTTCTTCTGCCACCTTCTGTCCGTTGAGAAAAACAGTTTCATCGTATAACCAAGGTACAGCTTTGGTGCTCTTGTACGGAAACGGAGATGGGGTCGAAATGACAAGCTGGTTCATTGATGGTGGAGACATAAGTATCTTAACTGGATCATACGGGATCTGCAGTGGGATAGAAGTATGTCCATACATGTTGTCCCATTCTTCCTCATCGCACGGTATGGTCAATGGTGTGCGGTTCGAATTGTCAACTGGGATCCAAAGCTCATATCCATCATCATATGGTATCTCCAATGTTTCGAACGGAATTTCAAGAGTAGCAACTTCCTCAATCTTTGATAGTTGTTCTGCTACTAATACACCCTGCTCCATCAGGCCTTGTATGCCCTTCTTCAGCTCAGCGCATCCTTGAGATCTGTCCATGCAAACATGGCAATCAATTAGACATCCTGGGTAAATGTTTTTCAACAAGAGTTGCTCCTTAATAGTGGAAAGTGGGGTCCTCAATTTCTCAATATCCGAAATTAATCGGATCCCCTTAGAGCCTTCAATCATGTTTGTTGAATGGTGAGGTGGCATTGGGTTAGATTTGATGTTCGGAGTATTTCGGGTAAAGTTTATCGCTTTGGAGTCGATAAGATTTTGCACAATGTATTTTAGAGCCTTACAATTCTCGATGCTATGGCCTGGGGCGCCAGAGTGGAATTCGCATCTCGCATTTACATCGTAGCCGTAGGGGAGAACAGCCGGAGGATCTTTCATTTCCCTAAGTTGAACGAGACCTGCTTTCAACAAGAACGGAAGCAATTTGGCGTAAGTGGACGGAATTGGATCAAGCCTCCTTTCTGGATTTCTCTGCCCTTGATACTGATTTTGTCTTGGTTGATAGGGTTGTTGTTGTCGATTTTGCTGAGGCGCAGGCTGATTTGCCGGAATAGAAAGTGGTTGCTGTGGAGCGATGGCAGCAATGTGGTGATAACCTTGGTGAGTTCTCCTTCCATTGGTGAACACTACACTAGCTTCGCCTTCCCTTTTCTTAACGAAACCCTGATAAGGCTTCTTGACCCCGCTTGCCGATCCGCCTGCATTCTGAATTTTTCCCGCCTTCATGAAACTCTCTAATCTCTCTCCAGCCATAACAAGTTCAGAAAACACTGTGGATGTTGAGGATGCTAATCGCTCAAAGATCGGTCCTTGTAGCGTGCCCATGAATAGGTCTGTTAGTTCTTTCTCCATCAGTGGAGGTTGTACCCTCGCAGCTACTCCCCTCCATCTCTGCGCGAAGTCCTTAAAACACTCATTCGGCTTCTGAGTCAAATTCTGAAGCTGCATACGATTCGGAGCCATGTCAGTATTATACTGATAATGCTTCACGAAAGCGTCTGCCAACTCTTTCCAGCTTCTCACGTTGGATCGTTCAAGGTGCATATACCATTCTAGGGATGCCTCTGTTAAGCTATCTTGAAAGAAATGGATTAGCAGCTTCTCGTCATCAGAATAAGCGGCCATCTTCCTACAGTAAGACCTTATGTGGGTCTTAGGACAACTGTTACCCTTGTACTTCTCAAAGGTTGGAATTACAAACTTTGGAGGTATCTTAACTCCGGGTACAAGACATATTTCAGCGGCATCCAATCCCAAAACATCGGGGCCTTGCAGTGTTTTCACCATTTCCTGTAAAGCATTAAACTTCTTCTCTAATTCGGCGGTCTGTGGCCCATATGCTTCACCTGAATTCTCATAGAAACCTTCATGATCATCGTACTGGACTTGTGTTGGGATCGTAGTACCATGAGGATGAGTCGTACCGACTGGCGGAGGGACGGTGTTGATAGGTACGGCGCCGGCAGAAGTAGGAATTGCCCCAACAGGGGTTGGGGTGGCATCAACAGGAATTGGAATTGCACCACTTGCATTGGGAATTGCACCAGCCAAAGTCTGATTAGCGCTCCTCTCCGCTGCTTGTCTCATCTCCTCTTGACTTCTGGCCATATTCTGGATCACTTCCATGAGCTGATTCATTTGCGTTTTCATGCCTAGCATCTCGCTCCTCATAGTAGCCTGGTCCTGCTCTATCTGATCCATGATTCTCTTCTGGCTATTCCTTGTGTTATATCGATGCCGTGAAGTCAGCTTGCTTTACTCTTTCTGAAAGGGGTAAGCGGTGTGTAAGATCGGGTTGTAGGAAATGCAAAAAGAAAAAAAATGCGCAAACGTATGCAAAATGCTCGAGAGACTTTCGAGGCTTGTGATTATCATTGGTATCATAGAATCATGACTGAATAAGAAAGAAGTGCACAATTTGGACCAAAAAGCAATCTTTCATTAAATTTTTTTTAGAAAAAATTCATACAGACAAAAGCTGAATAAGCCGAAACTACAAGTCGTGCTACAAAAGATAATTGAATAACTAAAATTCTCTCTTTTGGAGACGTTCTTCAAGCTTCTTCGTCTCAAACATGAACCTCCTAACCATTTGGTCGCAGAGCTGGATAAAGTGGTGAACAGAAGGGGGGATATCATTTCCTTCCAGGTCTTGAATGGCGCTTTCCAACCTCCATGGGATATCACGGATCATGAGGTTGCAATGCTCCACCAGATTGTTGTATCTAGCACGACATATATCTAGAGTCGACTGGTAATAACAAATGGAATCCACATGGGTGTCTAGCAACTCATTGAGCTGGGCCTCCTTCTCGAGCCACTGCGCACTATCTCTTTGCAAAGCCTCGAAACGATTCCTCCACAAAAGGGCTGTTTCTTGGGCAGTTTCCAATTCTTGACATTTGTTATTCCACAGGTCAGACGTGACATATGAGTCTTTCAATGCCTCCTCTTTGAGTCTTCGTTCATTTTCCGCTAGGGTCAAAGCATTTCTCAGTCGTTCTTCAAGATCCCCAATATCAGCCTCAAGATTCTCTCGGATTTCCTTCTTTTCGGCAGATGCTATCTCAAAGAAGTGCCATGCCCTATCACAAGAAGCTTTGGTGTCCTTTAAGCGTTGTCGGAGAGTTGTTAATGATGCATCAGCCCCTTCGTAACCCTGTTGGTACCTGACTCTCAGATCCGTTTCTAATTTTAGCTTCTTGCTACTTTCAGCTGCTTGATCCTGTTCAAACTCCACCTTTCTTTTGTACTGACCACTTTCCACCTTTGCTTGGTGGACTTCATTCTGAAGGTCCTGGTTCTCCTTAGTCAATCTCTCCACTATTAGCTTCAATTTTTCATATTCTTCTATAGACACATGAGTGGGAGCAGGAGGTGCTTCTTGCATAGAGGGCTCTAAGGGAAATGGTAACGACCTTTCAGCTACTCTAGCTAGTAACCACCGGTTGTATGGCTCCTTTGCCACGCAATTCTTCGCTTTTAACTCCTTCCGCCCCTTTGTATGAATCTTACCCCAAGCCTTAGCAACCTTCCTGACAAACGCAGGGTCCTCTGATGTGGCTAGCAAAAAGAAACTCTGAATCTTCTCTGCCTCGGGCTCGCCCTCCATAGCATAGCCCAACTGACGTAATGCCATGATTGGGTTATAATTAATACAACCGGCCCTACCGATCAAAGGTACATTACCGAATTCTCCACAACTGAAAATGATTTCCACATCATAGTACTCAGGAGAGTACCAAGCAATATCACTAGCTTCCAGAGACATGATGCGTTGAGACCATTTTAATTTCTTCTTGTTTTCCATGAATGGCCCTTTCTTGGGTAAATGAGAAACATACCACTTGTATAGTAGGTGAGAGCAGCATTGGATCATTCCCGCCTTCTTTTCACTCCTCCAATGAATGGAGTGATAAACATCGGCAAGGAGTGTAGGGATAGGATTCTTCTGCATGAAGAGAACGATGGCAGTGATGTCTATGAAATTGTCCACATTTGGAAAGAGGACAATCCCATAAATCATTAGAGCCACGCTTATTCCGAACTTTTCCCAATCTTCATCCACCTTGCATTGAGCAGCCTTTTCTAGCAGAAATTTCAATGGAAAACCTTGAACACCCCCTTTACTGGTTAGACCCTCTTTGACTTCCTCTTTAGTCATACGTAGAGCCAGAGCAATGGCAGGAGGTTTCGGTTCTTCTTCCAAGCCTGTGTATATAGGTTGATCCTTAATCTTGATGTTCAAAATGTGAGAATATTCCTCAAGAGTAGGGGCCAACTGATAGTTTTGAAAAGTGAAACATCTGAGAGGTGCATCATAGAACTGAGCCATAGCGAACAAAGCCCAAGTATCGACCCTAGAATGGAGGAGGTCAAGCAATTTCCCATACTTCCCCTGAAAGTTGATCTTGATAGCCTTTGGTACGTCAATCAGAATGTCTTGAATTAGTTCCAGCTTTGGTTCTCTAAACTTGATGGAATTTGTGCTTCGCTTTCTTTGGTCAGTCATTGTATTCACCAATACCTGAGATAATCACAGTCTCTTAAATCCCCTGATATGCGAGAAATGATATGCAATGCAATGTTTTATGAATGCACATGATAAAGAGCACAACTCAAGATCAAGATCACTGGTCCTGCAAAACAACACAAAACATTTCTCCCATCGGGTGGGTTGTCTAATGGTTTATAAGAGGGTATTCCAAAGGCTTTTAAACAAAGTCCCATGCACTAGCCCTCGAAAGTTTTCCATCATAACGACTACTCGTAAGACGGTACTCCCTTCAAAGGATGAACACAGAGTCATGTCTCAGCAACCTTTGGAATAAGGTTCTACAAAAGTCCTCAGAGTCACGGACTCCCACGTCGGAAACAAAGACGTCATTACGACTACACGTAAAACATAATCATTCCAACGGGGTCTCATCTGAGCGGTGGAATTCGATCCAACTCAACGAGTCCTAAGTCTCGCAAATCAGAAAGAACCCACCTCCTATCTTAGTGTATACTCGAAAGCTCGGGTAGAAAGCTTTATCTCACAAACCATCCAATAAACCCAACAGGTTAGAGAATCAAAGCATAAACAAACAAAGCAAATAAAACACAAATACGATAAACAAAATAGGCTTGGCTTGCTAGGTGTCCCCAGCAGAGTCGCCAGCTGTCGCTACTCGAAAAATGCATCGTGCAACGACGGGGAGGCGAAAAAGATAGACAGAAGAGTCGCCACCGAACTTTATTTATCCCATGAGGGGAAAGGAAAATATCGAGAAAACCTTAGGAAAGAAATGGATAAGATGGTCTCGCGACCAAGAACGGGTTCGGAAGCCGGTTATGCGAGGGGAAGGTATTAGCACCCCTCGCATCCATCGTACTCGATGGGAACCTTTTGTTTGTCAATGCGTGAAATTATCTGCTTAAATATTATGCTATAAAAGTGCTCCACAGGGTAAAGAAAGAGGGTTTGAAACGGGAGAATGAGGGGTAAGAGAGAGAAAGAACGGACTCGGTAGGACTTCGCGGTCCTAGGCCTACGTATTCTCAAAAGGTATGAGAAAGTCAGAGTCGACGTAGTTCGGGGAACTGCAGATATAGGGGAAAAGTGCTCGGCAAGGATTGTGGCCCTTGTGCCTACGTATCTTTACTCAAAAGAAGTAAAGAATCAGAGCAGCCGTAGTTCGGCCTACGGTGTGTTGATGTTTTTTATGGATGATGCTATCGTGCGCATTCTAGCAGTTAGGTGTTTTGCTGCTCGCTCGTTGGAGACTTAGGCGTTACCTGTTTGCGGTAGAACGGACGTAACATATCCTTTTGAAAGATTGATTAGTTTTCGCCACGCGGGGCAAGAAGTCACGTTTGATTGATTGGATTGTTTTTAGGGGGCGAGACAAGTCCTCAGATAGTAACCCCTACGGGTAGTACCCAATTCTTTATCTCAAAGTTTTTTGTTAAAAAAGGGTGGGGCGAACGAGGCGTCTTCGTATTGAAAGACGAGCGTCGAAACCACCCTCACTACAGTGGGCATCCCTACGCTCGGAGAAGAAGAGGTCTACACCCAATCCTCTCTCTTTAATTCAATGCAAAGAGAACTTCGTTCTCTTATTAACGATGTTTTTGGTTTTGAATGGTAAGTGCTTTGCGACAGAGAACCCTACAGTAAACGTCAGCACTCGGGATAAGAGAAGGCCTACGCCTAACCACTCCACGACCATTCAAGTTTTTGTGATGAAAAGATTTGAAAATGCACTCAGCACGAGACCGAGGTTTTAGGTGAAAAGGGTTACGGAAGGAATGTGGAAGCGAGATGGTGGATAAAGAGATATGTGATGGATAAAGTTACGTCTTCGTATCGAAATACGAGTATCGAGACCACCCTCACTACAGTGGGCATCCCAACACTCGGAGAGGAAGAAAGTCTACACTTAATCCCCTCTTTTAATTCGGTACAAAGAGAAATCAAATTATTATGGTTTGAAAAAGGACTCGGTACGAGACCGAGGTTTTTATGAGGAAATGTTGGAAGCGTCTTTGTATTGACAGACGAGCATCGAGACCACCCTCACTACAGTGGGCATCCCTACGCTCGAAGAAGAAGGGGTCTACACCCAATCCTCTCGTTTAATTCAATACAAAGAATTGATTTTAGGGAGATGAGATTTGAAAATGGATGGGAAACGTCTTTGTATTGAAAGACGAGTGTCGGAACCACCCTCACTACAGTGGGCATCCCAACACTCGGAGAGGAAGAAAGTCTACACTTAATCCTCTCTTTTAAATTCAATACAAAGATAAGTCGATTCTGAAAATTGTTTGACAAAGTTTGGAATCGAGTCGGGACAAGTAACGAAAAGGGAAAAGAGGTGGTCTCAGATCCAACATTACCTATCAATAATTTGACTGGTAATGAATTACGGAGGTCTCGTCATCGACCAAAACAATGAAAAATTGGACAAAAAGCCCAAAGACAAATGAGAAATAAATTCAACTCTAAAAGATAATAAATCTCAAAACTCTAATATAAAATAACTCTAAAGTCCAAGAAGAAATATAATATAGAAATGTTTAAAAAAAAAAAAACAACAATATATATAAACTCTAAAATAAATACAATATACAAAACGATAAATATATATATATATATATATATATATATATAGACTGTTTGAAAGAAACTAATATATACAAATATTATAAAAACTAGTTTATACCTAATAAAAAAATGTATTACAATTTTTTAAAAGAGATAACTGGTTTAAGAAATAAACAAAACAAAACAGAGGGGTGAAAAGTTGAGCTAGGGAGTGTCTATAGTAGAACGGGCTATGAAGCCCAAACCAGTGTCAATACATCAACGTAATACAGAAAAAATAAAATAAATGAATCAGAAAAAATAAAATAAATAAAACAAAATAAAGTAAATAAATAAATAAAGATATGTTTAGAAAACTCTTCAGGTTACGAACAGGGTGTTTCCAAAGTTTTCAAAAGCAAGATACAAGTTCACAACATAAAAAACAAAAAAACGTTCGCAAAAATCTACCTTCTTCTCCCGCGTGAAAGGAAAAAACTCGATCCCAAACTCGCTCTTTTCGTTCGTCTCTCACTTTTCGCTTCCAGAGTGGTGAGCCTTAGTTTAACTTCGTTTTTTCTTGTTTTGTTTCTATTTTCGGTTTGTCAATTGATGAAGATTGAAGGGTTAGGGTTGATTTGGGGTGAAGGTTTATTGAAGGTGGGTTTGGTTCTTTTGAAGATTGAAGATGAAGGTGGTTGTAGAAATCTGGGTTGATTTGAAGAGGAAAACGATGATGACGAGCGGTTTCTGGGAGTGGAAGAAATGTTTTTTTTTGTGGAAAAGTTGAAGAAGATGATTCAAAGTTGGGTAAGAATGGAGCGATGGTTTTCTTCTTGAGGAAAAAAAAAACTCCCTGTTTCAACGTGGAAGAAAGAGGTTTGTGCTTGTTGTTTGGTTTCACTCCATTCTTCTTGCTATGTTTTTGTTTTCAGTTTGTCTGGGGTTGAATCAGATGCAGAAAATTTGAAGGGATCCAATGGAAATCGTTTGAAGATTTGGGGGTTAGGGTTCGATGAAGGGCGTTGAAGAGGTCCTGATGTTGAACAAAGATGAAGGTCTGAGATGGTTATTTGAAGGGTTGTGAATGGTTGATGCAGAAGGGTTAACGAGAGGCTTGGAGCGGCTAGGTATGGGTTCGAAATCCCTTTCAGGTTAGCCTCCCTTTCTCCCCAAAATGAAGCCCTTATATTGAGACCAATTAGGTTTAGCAGACCAAACTCCTGCAACTCTGAAATCCCCTTGTTCCTTAGGGTTTAGGTTTGGTCTGCTATTGATTTGTCTTATTCTTATTCTTGTGTTAGGACTGTGGTACTGCAATTGTTACTGCTGCTCTGCTTTTTTGCCATTTTCGTGAATGTATCTCTGCTGTCTTATTTCCATGTCTCTGAATTTTATTTTTTTTAAAAGTTGGAAATATCTGATATTTTTACCCTGAATTTTCACTGTTTTGTTTATGATTTTTACTGCTTTGATTTATGCTGATGGGGCAACTTGTTGACTTCAAATGCACTCTGACTTTAACCTTTTTTACTCTCAAATGTCCACTAAACTTGACATGCTTGTCGTATTTTGCAGGGAATCACCGATCAATGAAATTGTCATGGGATAGGTTCATTACAACTCCATGGTGGAAAGTTGAATTGCTTTGGGCCTAGGCTTCATTTTGAAGATCAACATTATGAAATCGTCCTAAGATGTAGGCTGTGGAAATTTCCCTGCTAGATAAACAATTTTGCAAGGCATGGCTGATTGGTTGAGTTTGAATTGGCTTTGTTGTGAATTGCACATTTTTAGTACACTGTCCAGAATTAGGCAGCCCCTTTTGAATATTTATGATTGATGCAAAGGGGGTAGATCTGTGGCAGTTGCTTCAATTTGTAGATCATGAAGCTCGCGTGTTGTTGTTCACTCTGCGGTTTAGAAGATGGCTGAAATGTTGTACGTGTGTCACGGTTAGTGACAGAAACTGAACATTCTTTCTCTCTTGTTGCATATGAAATTTTGGAGTGATTTATATGATGAATTCTTGTGTGTCTGTTGTTGATACAGGTGAGAATTGGTGGTGCCGGAAAAGAAATGTGTGAAGATGACGGTCAGTAAAAAAACACAGAAGAAGGTTGAAAAGGATGAATTTGGTGGTTGATGAATTGTGAGGATCTGAACAAGGGTTGTTAAAAGGGGGTCGCTGTTGTTGTTGTTGTAATGGTGATTGGGAGCAGGTTGTTGTTAATGTGATAGAAGATGGAAGAAGATTTTTTTGAGACAGGATGTTCTGAGCTTGCGTGAGGCAAAGTGATGTTTAGAAAATGATGTGGTTTAGGAAGTAATTGCAGTGGGGTGAAGGTTTCATGGTGGATCCATGGTGAGTTTGATATGTGTTCATGACTGATGGAATTGATGGAGAATTTGTGAAGGAGAAAACTATGGTGGTTTTGTCTATTTGTTAAGATGGGGTGCACAGTGGTGTTGTGGTTTGAGTAGAAGAAGACTTAAAGGATCAAAGATGGGTTGAGAATTAAATGGAAGTGGCGGTGGTGAAGCAATATTTTGAAGGAGAGTCGCGGTTACTGACAGAAAGGGGTGGTTTAGAAGGGAATCGTTGATGCTTCGAGCTTTACAACGGTAAGTGAGGGTCAAGTTTTTTCTTTTCGGTTTGTTATGGCTTTTTTTATGATGAAGATGAGAGGTTTAGTGAACTGGATTTTGAGTGTTGAAGTGAGGGTGTTAATGAAACCGTAAATTGATGAAGCTCACCGCACCGAACCGTGTCGGAAAGCTCACAGCTGCCATCTAAAATCCAAGGCTACCGCAACAGAGTCTTAAATCACATATTGGAACATGCTAAACAACACAAGAACTTGCTGAACTCCACATCAGAGCCTGCCTAATTTCATATCAGAACCTGCTACAACAACATGACCTGCTAAACATACATAACAGAACCTGCCTTCTAAATTACAACCTCAAACTGCTAAACTACAACAGCCAGCCTGCTAAAACATAACAGCCAGCCTAACTCCAAATCAACCAGCCTGCTAGAATTCATTACAGCCAGCCTTACACCAAATCAACCAGCCTGCTAGAATTCATAACAGCCAGCCTTACTCCAAATCAACCAGCCTGCATTCCAAGAATGTCTGCAACATAACTTCACTACTTCTCTAAAAACGGACATTACGCGTACCGTGTCGTCACAACCGTTTACACAAAATGTGAGAAAACAAAAGAACAAAAGCAAGCACCGTTGTTGCGCAGACAATGTTACTAACGGTTGTGTCCTTGGTCTTCAAACCGCTCTTCGCTTATGATGCATGGATACCGCGGAGCGTCGTAACCGCCGAAGTGAGCCGCCGAAGAGAAAATCACTACAATGCCGCTCAAACAAAACTGGAATCCCGGGTATGAACTTGAATCTCTTTCTTTGATTTTATTTTCCCTCTCGCAACTCCTACTGCTGATGGAAACTTTATGATTCTTCATAGCTCTGACATGAGTTCTAGGTTCACAAGCCTCTTCCTCTATTTCTACAGCTCCTTTTTTCACAAAGTAAAGGTGATGACTGATGTGTATTTTGATGGTTTATGGACGACTCATGTGTTTTTATGGTTTTGTATGAATGATATCTGTTTTGGTTTGATATGAATGGTATCAGTTTTTTTTTTATTTTGGATGAATTTTGTATCAGTTTTGTGACTTTGGATCCATTTGTATCAGTTTTGTGATCTGATGAATTTGTATCAGTTTTGTGACCTGAATGAATGGTATCCGTTTTTTGTAGTCTGATGCGTGTTTTTTTGCTTTGAGACTGATATGAGTTTGGTTTTCATACTGATCCATCTTAGATTCCATCGTTCACACAATTCTTGCAAACAGGTCGTGTTGGATGGTTGGTAAATGAAAGTGGGCCTTGTTTACTTGTAAATCCTGTAATAACTTAAAAACAACACGGGCTTCTTTTATCTTGTAATTTTCCTAAAGTTTTTTTTTTGTAATGAATTGTAACAGTGGGTTCTTTTGTGAACTCAATTCGAATCTTGCACACTCCCAATGTTTTCTCACACCATGCTTAATTGTGTTCATCTCTCAATCCTCAACTTAAAAACTTGGCAATTTAAACTTGAGTTTTTTTTTTTTATGCTCAAACTAACCATAACAAAAACCCAAATTTCGCAGAATGAACTAACAAAACTTGAATTAATCTCGAGCGACAAAAACAACCATGAACTTACAATTAGACCTTGGATGGATAAAAAAAGAGAGTCAACTTTGGAGCTAGCCACTTGAATCCTACAAGACCAACAATCTCACCACGACACAGTCACGCTTTGGAATCGAGAAAACTTATGAATTGAAATACAAAACACTAATTGACCATGACTTGGTCTTTAGTAGTCTTTACTCACAAAGCATTCGAATACAACCATATCCTTGCACCTAAAACGGCTCAAGACACAGGTGACTTGTAGACATTCCAATTTGTATGGACACAAACTAAGTCAAACTTTGTTTAAATTGAGTCATCAGTACACACACTTGACCTGATACTTTGAATTCAATCCTATACCATCACGAACAACAAGTAGAAACCACATACTTCTTTCTGGATTTTTGTTGAACAAATGTTAACGGACGAAAATACAGAAGAAGGTAATACACAGGTAGGACAAATTTGGGGTATGACAGGGATCTAGATAGCATTTGAGAATTTACTGCCAATTTTACTATTGGAGTTAGAAATTGTTAGGAGGGTGTTATGATCAGTAGACATAAGGATACTCGGCCTTGACATAGTTATTTTATGTTCCATCAAACCTTTATTGGTTGCAACTTCATTCAATGGTGTTATCTAATATGTGTTCTAAGTATACAGATTCTAAAGCTCAAGAAGAATCCATTCAGAATCTGATAAAAGGACGCATTTGAGAGAAGCTGAGTTATTGGCTTCTAGTGGTTCAAAACTAAAGAACGTTCTCTAAATGAAAATTGATAATATAGGTTGGCGTAGACTCTAAAGCTGAAGGTATCAGCATTAGAATAGCAATATATTATATCTACACTTATTGAATGTATCAGCTTTTGGTAATCATTCAAAATAAATGACAAAGCTAAGTTATTTGTACTGCAAAAAGCAAGCTACAGTGTCAAATCAGTTTGTCAGCTAGAGTCTGTGTTCACATGGCTCAAGAAGAGTTGAAATGCTCTACGAATATCCACTCTCAATGGATCTATAATACAAGATTATAAGAAAGACGATATGGTTAAAAGAGTTACACAATAGATAAAGATCTTTTTGTGTATCTCTCTTCAACGTCTCTTGTACTATGGAGTAACAAAGACACTTGTACAAGTTATCTCTTTCAACGACTATCATTTTGCAAATACTATATAAGTTGCTAAAGATTAAATCTAGAATCAACAACAAGGAAAATAAAGAAAGGGAGTCAAGAAGTAAGAAGTGTTTCACGCTTCTATCATAATGGAAGAACAATAAGATGAACAATGGCAATACAATCGAGTATGCAGAATTTCTGTTATTTGTTGTAAATTGTACAAAGCCTTAATATTTCTTGAATATTGAATATCTTAGAAATCTTAAGAGATGGTCTTTGTTATGGTTACTACCATGTACCTCTGATTGTATCAAGTACACCTTGTTGTCTATTCAACATGTTGACAAAATTTTGTTTAGTAGTTTAGAAAGAAGGTATCTTGTTATGTGCTTGAGCATCAAAGTCTCTTATTGTAAGTTTGAGCCAAGTAAGTCTCCCGATATGTGCTTGAGCATTGAATTCTTGATCAGTTATTGATTAAGTAGGAAAGTATTTGACTAAAGCTCTAAGCAGAAGTCTTGGATTCGTGAAATTTGAGCAGGAAAGTCTTGTACTTGAGGGTATGAGCAAAAGTCTTGAGCCTGAGGGGTTTAAGTAAGGAAGTCTTGGATTCGTGGAATCTAAGAAAAAAGTCTTGAATCTGTGGGATTTAAGCAGGAAGCCTTGAACCTGAGGGGTTTAAGCAGGAAGTCGTAGGCTGAGGGTCTAAGCAAGAAGTCTTGAATCTGTGGGATTTAAGCAGGAAGTCTTGAACCTAAGGGGTTTAAGCATGAAGTCTCGGGCTGAGGGTCTGAGCAAAAAAGTCTTATGCTCGAGGGCATAAGCAATTGTAATCATTGTTTGATTATAGTGGAATATCTCTTGTGCTGCAAGGGGATTGGACTACTCTCTGTTTGGGAGGAACCATGATAAATCTTTATGTGTTTTGTTGTTATTTATTTGCTTCTGTTATTATTCTACTACAACTTATAATCAGAATCTGAACATGGTTTAGAATTTGAACTCTGTTCAGAAGTAAGCAAAAAAAATAGAGAACACAATTCAACCCCCTTTTCTTGTGTATTTTTCTCACCTTCATATAGAAGTTACCACATGTGAGTTTTTGTTAACACAGTTTTACTACAACTGTAATTTTTACACCAATAAAATGGCATCATTGTGCGGGATTGTTTATTATATCAATAAGGAATATTCAGAGATTATAATTGATATTAGGATTATTTTATTTTATTTCATTTTTTAATTTTCAATTTTTATTTTACTTTAATCGATATTATTGAATGTATTTGCTTGTTTAGTTTATGCGCAGTATAGGCTCGAAGAATTTGCAATTCGATCTAGAGATAGAAAGGACTGCTAATTCAATTCAAAAATTCATTTTGTAGCTAGGCAACAAGAGTAAAATTGCCAGTATATAGTTCTAAGAGTAGCGAATCACCTCGAAGAACTCCACCTAGATGACTTAAAATCAGCCCACCTAAGCATATTATAGGAGATTTTGGGTGAAGACTATCTAAAAAAGAGGTAGATTATAGGTTCCAACCGGGAAACCCATGTTTCTTTTACATTAATAATTATGTGCTTGCAGGTTAGAGACATACTTAATTTGATGGAAGCTCTTCGAACAATCCATATGAGCATCTCGTAAATTTCAAGGAGACATGTACTTTTTGCAATCCAACAAGTATAACAGAAATCCAAAAGAGATTAAGATTGCCGGCACTAACACTTTTAAGTGTAGATCTAAAGATCAGATATAGACATTACCAAGTGGTGTGATATGTACTTGGGTGGATCTATCAAGGTTGTTTATAGAGATATTATATTCAATAAATAAATACATGGACAAAATGGCAGACATCATTGAATTTTAACAATGAGATGCTAAATCTCTCTGTGACACGTGAGAAAGGTATAAAGTTATATTATTAAAAGAAATCAATGTAACTCAAATGGTATTTATATGAAGAAGCTAAATTTTTTTAAAATGCACTAACTCAAATTTTAATGATAATGATTCTCTACTTTGATGTTCATTATATTCTACATATTTTCTTGCCTAATACTCCTCTATTTGGAATCAGAAATAGCCTAAAATAAACTACTCATTTTAATTTTTAATATATTTTTTTTCAGTTTTATCCTCTAATAAATAATATTTTTATCATTTTTAATATATTATAAAAATATTTTAATAAAAATATTATTTTCTTTCTTTTAATTTTTTTTAATCCGAATAAAATAGTCAATTAATAAGTCACTCATTGTGAACGTGCATTGTGAATAAAGTCGGCAAAATGGGCCTGACCAACCGGGCCGTTCCGAAAGCCCGCCAAAAAATTTGAGCTTGAACAAAAAATATAAGACTCATTTATTATCCGGGCTTTTAAGTCTGAACCGTTAAAAGTTTGATGTTTAACGGGCTAACCCGACCGGGTAGCGGGTGGCCCGTTTAGTTTTTTTTTAATGAATTTTAAACTTTATTGTTAATTTAATTTGTAAAAATTAACGTTATCATTGAGAATTTTACTTTATTTTGAATCCTTGTTCAAATGAAAAAAGACAAACAATGCAGCAAGGGAAATGTTATAAGTTATATTTTGGTGTGTACAACATTATTATCATTTTCTAAGTGAAATGAAATGTCATACTGATGCATTTTCTATGTGAAATATCGTACTGTTGTAATTTGACGCTATGATAAAACTAGAGTATGGTGTGTATAATATACTAATAGTATTATATTATTTTTTAAATAAAACACTTACTTTTTAATTTTAAAAAAACAAAATTATAAATATAAACCGGGCCGGCCCAAAAAACCGTAGCCCGTAAAAGGCCGAGCTTGATCAATCAAATTGTAGTCCGTTTATAATTCGGGCTTTTTAGCTCGACTCGAACAAAGCCCGAATCCGTCATGGACCAGCCCGTCACAGATCGGGTAACCCGTTTTGCGAGCTCTAATTGTGAACATGAGTAGTAGTTTTTCAAGATTTATTTAACGATTGATAGATGTTGTATTTTTCTCATAGAAATTAACTACAGTTATGACTACCCACATTACAATAACTATTACAATAACTAAGAATGAATGCAATAGAAACTTCACATTCCAAGGACAAACATTTATTAAACACAAATCTCAATATCTTTTATCAATGTTTTACTCATCACAATTAAACATTTTATTTACGACATTTTTCATATGTTAATAATTTTAAGAGGATAGACATTTATTAGTAATAGTAAAGCTTGACATTCATTTTTTATACTCCTCTACTCTTTTTTTATAAGAGATATTTTATTTTTAAAAATTTATTAAATAATTAATGTATTTGATCTATGATGTAAATCAAATATATTAATTATTTAATTAATCTAAAAAGATAAAATGACTCTTATAAAAAAAAGACAGGAGGAAATATGATTTAAGAGTATGGTGAATCCAACGAATTTGAAACTCTAAGGCAAAATTTTGAATAAAACTTTTTTAACGAAAAAGATTATATTAATTTTTATTTTAAAATAAAAAAATTATCAATAATTTTTTAATATTATTTTTTTCAATTAAATCTCTAAATAATATAAAGTTAAATATATTAATTTAATCCTTAATTAATTATAAAAACTCATGTTATTTTCTAAAATCTTAATAATATGAATAAAATTTACTAGTTTTATGTTTTTTTGAGCTATACAATAAAAATATTTCTTTATTATATTTCAAGAATTAACTAAAAAGAGAGTATTATTTTAGAAATTTAATTTAAATTTATTTATTAAAAATATTTATTTTATAGTGTGAAAACAATAGTAGATTTTAATTAATTTTTTATGATTAAATAAAAGTAGATAAGATTTTAAAATAAATGATAATCATACAATAGAATAGCGATCAATCTCATTAAATATATTGAACGATACATGTTTTTACTAAAATTGATTTAAGAATGTAGAAAAATGAGACTCCAAAACTTAAAATAGTAAAGTGTCAAACTGCTGCCACCAAAGAACACACCAAAGAACATAGAATATTACTTTATCACTGGGCTACTACAAACATTATTTGAAGGCCTTTTATATGGTCCAAAAAGTGAGGCCCAAGGCAAAGGTCTAGCTTGCCTTGCCTTTGGGCCGGGCCTAAAAGGGGAGAGTCGTGATCTGCTGGTATTGCAGCCCTTACACCCTTTTTTTTAACCATATTATTGACTTAATTTGGTGTGTTATTACTTTTTTGTCGTTGAGTTTTTTCAAGTGCGCAATTTTGTGTATATTCATTTTAAATGAATGAAATTATAAAGAAAAAAAGATGATTTTTTGTTTAAGTAGTCCAGTTATTGAAATTTCACCCTTCAAAATTGAATAAATAAGATATTGTAGGTTTGAAAATATGAGAATATTTTTTTTTTGAGTAAAAGTAAACTTTTGTATTAGTTCAAAAAATAACATAAAGTACAAGTGATCCTCTTCCGGATCCAGCCACTAACACAAACTAATTAGGACTAAAAGAGCCAAGAAAACTAAAGAAATTATCCCGCATCTAACATAAGAATGGCTATGTAATTTCTAATTTTCTTGGTATTTCATCCTCTGTATACCAATGTATCTATAACTTTCTTCCCCACAATGGTAGTATCTTCATTCATATCAAAAAAAAATTTGTTTCTAATCATCCAAAGTTCATATATAGTTTCGGATGTCGCCATTTTAATGATAGTCACCCTTGCTCCCTTTCCCTTTGTGTTCTACATCAGCCAGTTAAGTTCGTCTTGCCAGCCCCCCGGGATATGGTGGATCTGCATCCACCGTAGGACTTCCTTCCAAATATTTCTCATTGTTTCACATTTGAAGAATAAATGATTTAGAGATTCATCATTCGAACATAAACAACATTCAGTGTTTTCAATCATGTCGAACCTAGTTAACCTGTCCTTAGTTGCTAATCTATCATGACAAGCCAGCCACATAATAAATTTAGCGCGGGGTCGTGCGTTATTACCGTAGATCAAGTTTGCCCATCTTACCTTCTGTCTATCTTCTTGTAGGGATTTGTAAACTTTGTCAACTTTAAGGTTTGGATCCTCCATAATTTCTGCCAGTTTTCCTTTTGTAGTGAGATCATCCCTCTGACTAAGAATGGCCTTCATAATCCAGGAATCATTGCTGGTACATTGTATATCCAGCAGACTTCTGTTTTTGATGTAGTATGCATGCATCCATCTTCCCCACATCGAGTCTTCTTTCCCACTCAAATTCCAAAGCAGCTTCATTAAGTTGGCATTATTCCACACTTCAATATCAATGATATCTAGCCCACCATAGCCAACTGTTTTGCAGACCTGTTTCCAAGATACGGGTGACTTACGGTTACCTGCAAAACCGCCCGTCCAAAGAAAAACCCGGCAAATTGTTTCAATTTTTTTAAGGACACCTTTAGGGAAGGGAAAACAGTTTAACCAGTAGTTGGTCGTCGCAAACATCACGCTTTTTATAAGCTGTAATCTCCCCGCATAAGTTAGTAACCGCGTTGTCCAGTGTTGTACTTTTCCAACAATTTTGTCAATCAGTGGCGAATACTAGGAAATAGATAACTTCTTACTCGTTACAGGTACCCCTAGATACCGGAACGGTAACTGTCCCATTTGAAAATTTGATGTCATACGAATATCTTTCTTCGTCTTCTCATCTACACCAGCAAGATAAATTCGACATTTTTGTGGATTCACAACTAAACCCGTGGCCTTCGAGAATTTGGCATAAGCCGCCATCATTAAATCGACTGAATTCTTAGCGCCTCTAGAGAATAGGAGTAGGTCGTCCGCAAAACACAAGTTTGTAATATTCAATTTTCTTTTAGTTAGCTTATTTTTAGCTTAACGAGAAAAATAGTGTCTAAATTTTATTTTCAAATCTACTAAATTCAAAAATAAAAGTTTTATGTAGTTGAATTATTATATATATATATATATATATATATATATATATATATATATATATATATATATATATATATATATATATATATATATATATATATATATATATATATATATATATATATATATATATATATATATATATATATATATATATATATAAGACCTCTGCATTCGTATCAAGTTTTAATCTTATAATATTCTTCTGATATTTAACCATGGAAGAATTAGAAATATAACCTTTATAAATTGTTAAATAAAAAAAATATTTGGTGTTAAAAAATTCTAATTTATCACATAAAATAAAATAAAATTTTGAATATACTCGAATCGTATTATAGGTCTTCAATGCAAATAAAATTATGTATTGATAACAAATTTTCAATCGTGTTGAACTATTTAAACGAAAAAAATCTATTATAAAAAAAATCTACATAACTATATAAAGTAATTAATAATTAAATATTAATTTATATATGTATAAATATTTTACAATGTATTGAAAAAAAACAAATAGACCAAAATAAGAGGTTATATATATATATATATATATATATATATATATATATATATATATATATATATATATATATATATATATATATATATATATATATATATATATATATATATATATATATATATATATATATATATATATATATATATATATATATATATATATATATGATTTTAATGGTGATGCACTGATAGTGTAAAAGAATTTTACACTATTATCTAATAAAAATATATTATTTTGTCATGTTATATAAGTAGTTAAAAAAAATTTGTCTGATTTGGCGGAATACATGATTGTCATTGGTTGACGTCGTAAAATTAATTTACAGTCAGTGTATTAGCCATCTTCTCTCATATATATATATATATAGGTGGAGATCAACTTATTTCAAAATTACTTTTTTTTTTAACTTACTTTAAATCATAGTCTTTAAATTGAATCTAATTTAATACTTATTTAAATAAAAAGTTAATTTAATAATTAAATTATATTTAATTCAAAAAATATAATTTGAACTATGTCAAAAAAAACAGTAATTTTAATAAGTTTTAATCTTATAATATTCTTCTGATATTTAACCATGGAAGAATTAGAAATATAACCTTTATAAATTGTTAAATAAAAAAAATATTTGGTGTTAAAAAAATTCTAATTTATCACATAAAATAAAATAAATATTTGAATATACTCGAATCGTATTATAGGTCTTCAATGCAAATAAAATTATGTATTGATAACAAATTTTCAATCGTGTTGAACTATTTAAACGAAAAAAATATTATAAAAAAAAATTTACATAACTACATAAAGTAATTAATAATTAAATATTAATTTATATATGTATAAATATTTTACAATGTATTGGAAAAAAACAAGTAGACCAAAATAAGAGATTATATATATATATATATATATATATATATATATATATATATATATATATATATATATATATATATATATATATATATATATATATATATATATATATATATATATATATATATATATATATATATATATATATATATATATATATATATATATATATATATATATATATGATTTTAATGGTGATGCACTCATAGTGTAAAAGAATTTTACACTATTATCTAATAAAAATATATTATTTTGTCATGTTATATAAGTATTTAAAAAAATTTTGTCTGATTTGGCGGAATACATGATTGTCATTGGTTGACAGCGTAAAATTAATTTACAGTCAGTGTATTAGCCATCTTCTCTCATATATATATATATATATATATATATATATATATATATATATATATATATATATATATATATATATATATATATATATATATATATATATATATATATATAGGTGGAGATCAACTTATTTCTAAAGTACTTTTTTTAACGTAGTTTAAATCATAGTCTTTAAATTTAATCTAATTTAATACTTATTTAAATAAAAAGTTAATTTAATAATTAAATTATATTTAATTCAAAAAATATAATTTGAACTAAGTTAAAAAAAAACAGTAATTTTAATAAGTTTTAATCTTATAATATTCTTCTGATATTTAACCATGGAAGAATTAGAAATATAACCTTTATAAATTGTTAAATAAAAAAAATATTTGGTGTTAAAAAAATTCTAATTTATCACATAAAATAAAATAAAAATTTGAATATACTCGAATCGTATTATAGGTTTTCAATGCAAATAAAATTATGTATTGATAACAAATTTTCAATCGTGTTGAACTATTTAAACGAAAAAATATTATAAAAAAAAATCTACATAACTATATAAAGTAATTAATAATTAAATATTAATTTATATATGTATAAATATTTTACAATGTATTGAAAAAAAACAAATAGACCAAAATAAGAGATTATATATATATATATATATATATATATATATGATTTTAATGGTGATGCACTGATAGTGTAAAAGAATTTTACACTATTATCTAATAAAAACATATTATTTTGTCATGTTATATAAGTAGTTAAAAAAAATTTGTTTGATTTGGCGGAATACATGATTATCATTGGTTGACAAGCGTAAAATTAATTTACAGTCAGTGTATTAGCCATCTTCTCTCTCATATTATATATATATATATATATATATATATATATATATAGAGAGAGAGAGAGAGAGAGAGAGAGAGAGAGAGAGAGAGAGAGAGAGAGAGAGAGAGAGAGAGAGAGAGAGAGAGAGAGAGAGAGAGAGAGAGAGAGAGAGAGAGAGAGAGAGAGAGAGAGAGAGAGAGAGAGAGAGAGAGAGAGAGAGAGAGAGAGAGAGAGAGAGAGAGAGAGAGAGAGAGAGAGAGAGAGAGAGAGAGAGAGAGAGAGAGAGAGAGAGAGAGAGAGAGAGGTGGAGATCAACTTATTTTAAAAGTACTTTTTTTTTAGCTTACTTTAAATCATAGTTTTTAAATTGAATCTAATTTAATACTTAAATAAAAAATTAATTTAATAATTAAATTATATTTAATTCAAAAAATATAATTTGAACTAAGTCAAAAAAACAGTAATTTTAATAAGTTGAACTCATATATATATATATATATATATATATATATATATATATATATTATATATATATATATATATAATATATATATATATATATATATATATATATATATATATATATATATATATATATATATATATATATATATATATATATATATATATATTAAATAACATAATTACATAAAGATAAAAATAAAGATAAAAATAATATTGCATCAAAAAATTAAACAAAAACGTGAGGAGACGCCGAGACGGTAACACGTAAAAAAGATAGAAAATTTAAAAATACTAACATCAATCTGAGAATATCTTGATAAATATTATAAGTTTTTAATTTTCTTAAAGTTAAACCAATCTATAGTTAGAGAGTTTGTCCTACCTTATCCTAATTATATTCGACACTTCTTTGTAATAATATTTTTACTATAATATTATTTGTGATTTTTAGGTTTTTAAAATTATTATATGTTTCTCTGTATTTTGAAAAAATATATGGGATTTTATCAAAAAATTTAAGATTCATATCAGTTTATATTGAATTTTTAAAATGTTTATGAGTTTTTAATGTGATTTTTAAAAAGCAAATGTGAAATTATAATTATTTAAAACCAATGTAAAATAATATCTATTTTACTGAATTTTTCAAATATCTAATATAAAAATATCGGATTTAGTAAAAAATATGATAATATCGTTAACTTTTTTTTTATCTATCAAATATAAATTACAAATTTTTTTGAAAATCTAAAAAAGTTATAAAACATATTATATTTATCAAAAGTTTTGTTTTTTATTGGTCTACTTGATATGCACTACTGGAGTTTTAAAAATTTGGCAAAAACATATATCAGATTTTTTAAAATCCTGTAAAATTGATATTGAATTTTTAAAAAAGTGGTAAAAATGTAAAAAATTGTGTAAGTAAAAATACTATCGTATTTTTTAAAATGTATTATCGATTTCTTTTTTAAATTTTACTAATTTTTTTAAGTGAACTTTTTTGACCAATTATTATTTTAAAATAGACTAACTAATGAGAAGTGTATTTTGATCAACACGAAAAATAAGGATGCTATGATTATGATTAGGGTGGCAGGACAAAATCTCCTATAGTTATTAATGGGAACTTTTTATGCTATCATATAGGATGAAAAAATACTTATGAAAAATAAAAAATGATCATTACATTTCAAAGATACATTTCTGGACACATCATGTATCACTTTTATGACGCATCAAATGAGTGTTACTCCAGGTTAAAATAAAAAATTATTCTAGAGATGCATCTTCATGTATTTTCAACAATTAATTTGATATTTGAGCAATCCAATGGATATTTCGAAGATGCATGTACAACAGTTTTGGGCGGGATTTTGAAATTTTGGTCACCTTTGCATGTCAGATATTTCCGGATATGCATTTTCAAAATAAATTGATAAAACACTCACTTGCGTGATCACAAACCTATACTTGTTTTCCACTCAAGACCCTTTCCCAAAACCCTTCCCTTTTCAATTAATATTTTCATTCTAAATCTTCATTCTTGTGTTTCATCACATCAAAGGGAATAAAAAAAGCTGGTATTTCAGGTAAAGATTATTATATCAAAATTCATTACTCACATTAAGCTTGTTTTTTGTTCGAAAAATATTCATTTTATCCAGAGATACATCTTCGGAGTTTATATGAACTCGTCTAGAGATGCATCTCCGTAGGCCGACTGTTATCATTTTTCAACTTTGTTTGCAGTATTAGCAGTTTTTGAGTGTTTTTTTTTGTTGTTGTTTTCATTAGATATAGTGCACCCTAAATGTTTCTCCAAATATGTCGTGTCTCCGGATGCCAAAGGTGTTGTTGTGAACACGGTAAATATTGGCAACCAATTTAAAAATGAGCAAGAGTTTGAATTTCGTGATCACATGCTTTAATGAATTCGTACGGAGGCCTCCAAACTGAGATTTGGAGTGGTAATCGGAAGGTCTAATAATGGTTCGGATAGAAAATGTGCATTTGTGACAATGACATGCAAAAGAAATGGGAAATATAGACGCCCCCTCTCAGAAATTTTAAACGAGATGACACTGATTCAAGAAAATGTGAGTGTCTCTTTAAATTGTGTGGTTATATGTTGGCAAATAAGAAATGGAGATTTAATGTCATATGTGATTTACATAACCATGACTTGTGTGAAAAGTTAGTCGTTCATCAAATTGTGTGTCGCCTCATGCCGAAAGAGGAGAAATGTGTTTCAGGCATGACATTGAACTTGGTTCAACCGAAAAACATACTTGCAACTTTGAAACCTAAAAGACCCAAAAATATCTCAAAGATCAAGTAAGTGTATAATATTCGGTACCAAAATAATAAGACGCTAAAGGAAAATAAAAGTGAAATGCAACAACTATTGAAACTTTTGGATAATAACAGTTATATTTTCAGATACCGAATGT
The DNA here is from genome assembly GCA_963859935.3 of Lathyrus sativus. NCBI lineage: Eukaryota > Viridiplantae > Streptophyta > Magnoliopsida > Fabales > Fabaceae > Lathyrus > Lathyrus sativus. The sequence continues at coordinate 622,178,690 of OZ012740.1, read as the reverse complement.
GTGAGGAGGGAATAACCGTTAGAGATATATTTTGGATTCATCCTCATTTCATCAAGTTGTTCAACATGTTTCCTACTGAACTCATAATTGATTCAACATACAATACCAACAAGTACAGACTTCCACTATTGGAGATGTTTGGTGTCACGTCTACTAAGAAGACCTGTTCTGTTGGATTTGCATTTCTAGAGAGTGAAAAAGAGGAGAATGATACTTATGCTTTAGACATGTGTCAAGCAATGTTGAAGAACCAAAAAGAGATGTTGAAAGTAATTGTTACCGACCACGATACTGCTTTGATGAATTTTGTTGCAAAGGTAGTTTCTACTTATTATGTATTACTTTGTAGGTATCACATAACAAAGAATGCGAGAAGTCGGGCTAAATCTGCGGTGGGTACGAAACAAATAAATGTCGAAGATGGAAAAATGGTGAAGGCGGGTGTGATAGTGGAAAAAATAATGGATGCGTGGGCGATTATAGTAAATTCTTTTACTAAAGAGTTATAAGCTGATTTCGTTATGCATTTCTAGAAGGTGTGCGAGAAATATCCATATTTATTGAAATATGCTGAAAGCATAATTTTGGACCAGGTGAAGGAAAAAATCATTTGTGCATGGACCGATCAGGTTAGACACCTTGGGAATACAACAACAAACCGAGTTGAGTCTTCTTATGCTACAATGAAGAATTGGTTGGGAAATAGTAAGACCAGTTCGTGTAGAGATTGAGACTTTGTGAACCAAATGACCCAGAACCAGAATAATGAAATAGAAACATCATTTGGCCAAAGCATCATAGTTTTGGAACACATATTTAAAGACAACAATCTTTATTCTCAAATAGTCGGCAACATATGTAACACCCTTATTCTACCCCTTAGATATTACGGCAAAATAACACGGATTTCAGAGTAAAATATTAAGTTTCATTAAATAGCCACAAAAGGGCGTACATTTCTCAAAGTCAACAAAATTGGTTAATACTCCGTAACACACGGGTTTTCTCAAAATACCTCAAAACATCATATACAGCGGAACTCAAAACATAACTCAATGTTTTCCTCATAAGGGAACATCAGTAAAATAACCCAATGATATACAATCAACTCAAAGAACCCAACCCGATGTTACATATCAGAGCAAGACCCTCTAAATTAACCATAAAGGCTAACGACTCTAAAACTTTAAAATACTCCTCGACAGCGTCCACGGCTAAACTTGCTCATCTGCACGTTACCCACGTGGAGGTAACATTCAAACAGGCAGGGTGAGTAAGACAATTCATAATAGTCAATGTATAACAATTAATGCATAAACGACATATTACTCATAATTATATTCAACACATTTATATCCTTCAAATATGCCTCAAAGGCCATAACGTCATAAGTTATACACAAGGCTCACAAATGCAAATGCAACATAGACTCAATGCATGTGGTACCAATCATCACAGCGCGATGGACACTAGGCCATCAACCCTCCATAGATCCCCATCAATAGGATCGGAGCACGTCACAACACTTCACATCCATACAATGGGATTGAAGTCATAATAATCGAGGTCCTGAACCGAAGTCCGGATGCAAATGAATGTATGATGTACACGTCACAATAATAATCCTCACAATACAGCATAAGGTGCATCATCATTCATCATATTATCACATAAATCATCATTCATCATGTTATCACATAGTTCATCATTCATCATGTTATCACATAGTTCCTCATTCCTCATATTATTTCATCATATTAATTCAATCAATACATCATAGAAATCATCTTAACATCATGTACATCTCACACAAAACCCACCGTCATAATCACAACAACCCATCACAGAAATCACAGAATCAAAACATCAAGACATCATTGAACCATAACATGATTCGTTACTAAAACATATACACAATTGACTTCTCAAACATAATTAGATATAAAAATATTGGGGAAAAAATTCCATTATCTATCCTATGTTATATCTCTATTCATTAGCTTTCCAACGCTTCGAACGGGGGTCAAAACGGACTTACAGATCCAAAGTTACGTCCAAAATAATTTCGACCGAAAACATGAACAGTCGTGACAAACAGAAAAACGTTGTTACGCTCCAGAACTGATTTTTTTTACTCAATTATTCTTATGAATCACTCACTCAACGTACCCAAAACATCACTAAAACATTCCTAAGGTTATACGACAATAACAGCACAACTTATATGGTTTATTAGGCTCATCTGGCAACATTTGCAACGCCTAAAACACTATTTCCTGCAATTACTCTGAGTACTTCAGAGTTACTCACATTTGAATATTCTTATTCCTATGGGGACAACATGTCACAATTTTTCCTTCAATTACACCCTACGACATTAAAATTACTTACTATCCAATAGTTAATCCCTTCAGGGTCAGACGTATAACAATGTTAAGCTTTTGGCCACGAAAGGCCTAAGGTTTTCCACAAATTTTATGTTAATATTCAACGATACATACCATTTGGCCATCCTCTCAGAATCTTACGATTACTTTCCTATTTCCCACAATTAATTTCAAATCTCTAAACCTTACATCAACCACAAATATACCGAAAATCATACATAGAAAATTATGAAAAGCAATACTCCCCATACCTTAGTCGAATATGCAGCTTTTCACGATCACTTGGGATTTCTGCTTCCGACCTTTCTTCAAAGCTCTGGCCACAATTCCACGGTTAACACAAAATGAACTTCCTTTTCCTTTCAGAACTCAGTTTTGTCCCACTTAGTCTTGGGTCTCCCAATTTGGGTTTTTCCCATAATATCCTTACTAACTCCTCCAAATGCTCAATTTACCCTTATTTCACTTATATTTATTTTAATTAATTAATAATAATAATAATAATAATAATAATAATAATAATAATAATAATAATAATAATAATAATAATAATAATAATAATAATAATAATATATTCATATTATATACTATTATTCCAAAATAAATAACTCAATTCTATTAAATTCTCCATAATTCACAAAACCACCAAAAATCATAAAGGCTATGAGTATTCTTAATTAAATAAATTAATTAAAATATTCCAATTAAATTTAGGGTGTTACAACTCTCCCCCACTTAAAAGAATTTTCGCCCTCGAAAATTTCCTCAAGGAAACAGAGTCGGATACGACTCCCTCAACTGATCTCCAAGCTCTCAAATCCAACTTTCTCCAGTTGGTCCTCCCTATAATAACTTTACCAAGGAAATCTCTTTACCTCAAAGTTGCTTCTCGTTCATCAATTCGAACTAGCAATGCCTCAACAATCAAATTATCTCTCACTTGTACACCATCCATCTGAATCAATGTACTTCCTTAGCGGAGACACATGAAACACATCATGCAAATTCACACGCTTCTGCTGCGCCACTCTGATATAAACCACAAAACACGGTGTGAGCTTTCAAGACTTCCGAGCTCGACCAACACCAATTATCGGCGTAACTCTCAGAACACGAGACCTTCCTCTTGAAATTCAAGTGCTTTCCCCCTCTTATCATGGTAACTCTTCTGACGACCCTGCGAAACCTCCATATTTTCTTGGGTCCTCTTGATCTCCTCAGTCGTTTTTTGCACAATCTCAGGTTCGAGTACAACACTCTCGCCTGACTCATATTAATACAAAGGAGTCTTACACCTCCTACCATGCAAAGCCTCATACGGTGCCATTCTGATACTAGAATGGTAACTATTATCGTAGATAACCTTAACCAACGGTAAATAATTATCCCCCGATCCACCTCGATACAACCCACGAGCTCTCAACAACTCCTCTAAAGACTAGGTAGTTCTCTCTGTCTGTCCATCCGTCTGCGGATGATAGGCAGAACTCAACCTTAACTTAGTACCCAAAGCGTCTGCAAACTCTCCCAAAATTTTGATGTAAATCTCAGATTTCATCTGACACAATATTTGACGATATGTCATACCATTTCACAACTTCCTCAATATACATCTCAATTATCTTCAACATAGAATAGTTAATCCTCATCGGTATGAAATGAGCTGATCTAGTCAATCCATCCAAAATCACCCAAATTAAATCATATCCATCTTATAGTCTTCGGCAAACCCGACCCAAAATCCATGAAAATATTATCCGATTTCCACTCTGGAATATTCAACGGTTACATCAGACCTAACGGTCTCTGATGTTCTATCTTTGCCTTCCGATAAGTTTAACCAGCATATACAAACTCAACCACTTATCTCTTTATCTATGGCCACCAAAATAATTTCCTCAAATCCGGTTACATCTCCATAGCACCGGGATGGATACTCCATCTACCTCAATGTCCTTCTTCAAGAATACTCTTATTCCACTCAATAATATCTAGAACACAAACTCTATCACGACATCTCATGATACCATTTCCATCAATCTGAAAATCAGCCCTTCGACTTTAATTCATCAAATTCAACCAATCTACCAACTCAAACCAGAGTTCTAACTTTATCGAATCTCATCAATAATACCACTAGTAAGGTCCAACATACTAAGCTTAACTCCATAAGAAGTCTCTTCACAAGCCAAACTCATATCACAAAATTGCTTAATCAGTTCTAACTCTTTTCACCATCATCATTGGTATAAGCAAAGATTTCCAAATCAATGCATTAGCTACCACGACTGCTTTACCCGAATTGTAATTAAATTTGAAACCATCATCCTTCGGAAGCCCCATGCCAATCGGACACTCAATTTGTGAGTTATGGCGGACACACGAACCGCACTTTCCGCACTCACTACAAAATCCAAACATAGTCCATCAATAAATAACTTAATTCCATACCACTACTTCACCATCATATAGAGCATTGGAATAGCTTTCCAACGCTTCGAACCGTGCTTCATTCTGAATTACGATTCTCCCGTTACGGCAAAAATATGAAAACATCATTCTTCTGTCCCAGGACATTTTCGCCCGATGAAGGATATCGCTCGCCTGGCGAACCTGGCAGTCCAAAATTCTATTTTCGATCGTTAAATGACTTTCGGGTGCCCGATTTCGATTCCGTAAAAAGCTGCGATCTCGAAATTCAACGTACAACATCAATTTCATACTTAGAAAGTCATTCAACACATTTCCAATTTTTGAAATATTTTAAAACTCAGTTATACCAATATTGCATTCCACACATGACTCTCTCTATTAATCATCAGAAGTCATCGTCCACCTTTAATATACTCGACCTCATAATCTGTTGCCTTAGCACACACACCAGACACAAGCCTCAAAACTACTCAATCCATTTAATTCCTTGACCATCCAAACAGACATATAATATGGAGCTCTCAATCTCGGACTAGTTTCCATAACTAAGCCGATCACAACTCCACTTCACGTTCTGGCTGTATATCACTATCTTGTCATGATAACTTCCAGACAACCACAATTAATTGGAAAACCAACAACTTCCCCACTTTCATTAACACTCAAAATTCCCATCAAAATTAAACATCTCAACATTGTCCTGCGCCGACTCATCAAAACAATTCCTAAGAACTTAGCTTAATTCAAGACAATTCACTGCTCATGCCATCTAAGCTTACAAGACACGTCTATTCCATCCAACATGACTCTGTCCACTATCAACAACAGATTAAGGCTGATCAGTTCCTCAATTTGTCAATAGACAGCCGAAAATCATGATGGGGTATAAACCATCTTTACCAAACTACAAGAACGTTCAACCACACACTAAGCTGCAACTCCACACTTGCATCATCCTGGAGAAGCATAACTTCTCCCCCACTTGTTTCATTCCCACTTCTATAGACAAAGGTTAGGAACCAAACGTGTACCGACAGTATTTTTACACACATGTCGCATACAAGGGAACAATCAACATTAGACAACTTGGTCGGACGGTCCGACCTACTCTGATACCACTAATATAACACCCTTATTCTACCCCTTAGATATTACGACAAAATAACATGGATTTCAGAGTAAAATATTAACTTTCATTAAATAGCCACAAAAGGGCGTACATTTCTCAAAGTCAACAAAATTGGTCAATACTCCGTAACACCGGGTTTTCTCAAAATACCTCAAAACATCATATACAGCGGAACTCAAAACATAACTCAATGTTTTCCTCATAAGGGAACATCAGTAAAATAACCCAATGATATACAATCAACTCAAAGAATCCAACCCGATGTTACATATCAGAGCAAGACCCTCTAAATTAACCATAAAGGCTAACGACTCTAAAACTTTAAAATACTCCTCGACGGCGTCCACGACTAAACTTGCTCATCTGCACGTTACCCACGTGGAGATAATATTCAAACAGGCAGGGTGAGTAAGACAATTCATAATAATCAATGTATAACAATTAATGCATAAACGACATATTACTCATAATTATATTCAACACATTTATATCCTTCAAATATGCCTCAAAGGCCATAACATCATAAGTTATACACAAGGCTCACAAATGCAAATGCAACATAGACTCAATGCATTTGGTACCAATCATCACAGCGCGATGGACACTAGGCCATCAACCCTCCATACATCCCCATCAATAGGATCGGAGCACGTCACAACACTTCACATCCATACAATGGGATTGAAGTCATAATAATCGAGGTCCTGAACTGAAGTTCGGATGCAAATGAATGTATGATGCACACGTCACAATAATAATCCTCACAATACAGCATAAGGTGTATCATCTTTCATCATATTATCACATAATTCATCATTCATCATGTTATCACATAGTTCATCATTCATCATGTTATCACATAGTTCCTCATTCCTCATATTATTTCATCATATTAATTCAATCAATACATCATAGAAATCATCTTAACATCATGTACATCTCACACAAAACCCACCGTCATAATCACAACAACCCATCACAGAAATCACAAAATCAAAACATCAAGACATCATTGAACCAGAACATGATTCGTTACTAAAACATATACACAATTGACTTCTCAAACATAATTAGATATAAAAATATTGGAAAAAAATTACATTATCTATCCTATCTTATAACTCTGTTCATTAGCTTTCCAACACTTCAAACGGGGTCAAAACAGACTTACGGATCCAAAGTTACGTCCAAAACAATTTCGACTGAAAACATGAACAGTCGTGACAGATAGAAAAACGCTGTTACGCTCCGGAACTTATTTTTTTACTCAATTATTCTTACGAATCACTCACTCAACGTACCCAAAACATCACTAAAACATTCCTAAGATTATACGGCAATAACAACACAACTTCTATGGTTTATTAGGCTCATCTGGCAACATTTGCAACGCCTAAAACACTATTTCCTGCAATTACTCTGAGTACTTCAGAGTTACTCACATTTGAATATTCTTATTCCTATGGGGACAACATGTCACAATTTTTCCTTCAATTACACCCTACGACATTAAAATTACTTACTATCCAATATTTAATCCCTTCAGGGTCAGACATATAACAATGTCAAGCTTTTGGCCACGAAGGCCTAAGGTTTTCCACAAATTTTATGTTAATATTCAACGATACATACCATTTGACCATTTGGCCATCCTCTCAGAATCTTACGATTACTTTCCTATTTCCCACAATTAATTTCAAATCCCTAAACCTTACATCAACCACAAATATACCGAAAATCATACATAGAAAACTATGAAAAACAATACTCCCCATACCTTAGTCGAATATGCAGCTTTTCACGATCACTTGAGATTTCTGCTTCCGACCTTTCTTCAGAGCTTTGGCCACAATTCCACGGTTAACACAAAATGAACTTCCTTTTCCTTTTAGAACTCAGTTTTGTCCCACTAAGTCTTGGGTCTCCCAATTTGGGTTTTTCCCATAATATCCTTACTAACTCCTCCAAATGCCCAATTTACCCTTATTTCACTTATATTTATTTTAATTAATAATAATAATAATAATAATAATAATAATAATAATAATAATAATAATAATAATAATAATAATAATATATTCATATTATATACTATTATTCCAAAATAAATAACTCAATTCTATTAAATTCTCCATAATTCACAAAACCACAAAAAATCATCGAAAAATGAGTATTCTTAATTAAATTAATTAATTAAAATATTTCAATTAAATTTAGGGTGTTACAACATATCTCGAGCAGGTTTGAATTATATTTTTCACTATGCTAAACGAGTTGATAATATAGGCTTCGATAATGCAAAGTGTGGTCGAGCAATTGAGAAAATATATGGTCTCCCATGTGCTTGTCTTATATCAAAGAAGGTGAAACTTGGTAGAGCATTAAAAATGAATAAAGTCTGCAGTCACTGGAAAAGGCTTAGGTTTGAATATGATGGTGTTATGAAAGGCGATATGTCGAATATCTCTATCTTGACCAAATGGGAAGTGATACAAGAAATATTTTTGAAAGTCGGTGACAATATGAAACTCCACAACAAAGAACAATTGAAGAAGATTTTTTATTCGGAAATCACCGACTTGAAACCACCCTCTCAACTAGTAAAAACAAAAGGTGCTTCAAATAAGGTCAAGCCTACACTGAGTGACAATTCAATGTGCGGTATTTTTCGCATTTTGAACATGTTGACAAAAAATTTCCAAACTCACCAACTCCAAAATCTCAACAAAAAAAAGTGTTTCTAAAGGAGTTCGCTTTAGAAAACAACCACCTTCACTCCCTCCACAAAAAATTTCATTCATTGACAAAATGCCAGTTTTTATGCACAAATACATCGAATAGATCATCAATGTTGAGGGTGACAGTAGTTCCAATTATCAAGCTATTTTGAATTTTATTGTTAAAGGAAATGATACTCTCACACTTGTTCGCCATAAACTTATCCATGAGTTGAGGACCCATAGGGAATCATACACACGACTTTACAGAAAAACAAAAAATTTTGATACAATTTATGAGTCTCTTGTTCCTTGCATTAATGGACCGGCACCGAAGGAAAAATGGATGCGCTTCGCTTAAATGGATCATCTCATAGCAAATGCGTATGATAGAGTGTGTATTGATCTTACAAGATACGGTTTTTCAAAAATCATTTTTTCACTACACACCGCCCCACTTCAAAATCTAAATAATTGTATTATGTGTATTGCGTGGCTTTCAAAATCACGACCATTTGTTCAAGTTTATTGCAAGACTTGGCCGAACCAATTTGTGAAAAGGATGTAAGAGCTCACCAAATTGAGTAACATTGAAAGAGAATCAAATGTACAAAAGTCAAAGGGGGTACCGCCCATACTTATAGATTTAACCGGCAATAAATCTTTCGTTTCGTTTTAGTTTTTCTTCATAAATTAAGTGTATAATTGTGTATTAATATTAATGAAGTGTAATATATACAACTTCAAATATTTTAATACATTTTGATGTTTGTCAAAAAATTTATTCAGTTGTCAAACAAAACACACATCTTTTGTTTTCTGCCTGGTTTAAGAGAGGTTCCAGAGATACATCTCTAGAGTAAGATGATAGTGTGGTACCAGAAATGTATCTTCAAAACAAAAACTATACATGATAGAATTTTTTAGGTCTACATTTGTTTACCACTCCTATAAATTTAGGCTATTGTTTTTTATTTCATACAAACATAAAATATTGCAAATGTCACAAATAAACATCATCTGATATGTCGCAAATGTCTCCTTCTCCACGCGACACCCGAGCGAAAGTTTAAGATCAATTGTCACACCTCTTTTGCAGATCGGTAATACGAAGTGCATAATCTCCTATCTTACGGAGATAATCGAAAAATTGTGAAGCTCGAGTACCGTTCATCGTCAATTAACAATGAATGCAACAAGATTGAGTTCAACAACTACGAGCTTAAGACAAATGCAAATGTAAGGACTATGTGGAATATATTTTTCTGTTTTGAAACAAAAGTTTCGATTGAGTTGAAAGCGACAATTTCAAGACCGGTCGAAAATATTGTGAAGATGTTGAAGCGTCCACTTAAATATTGAAATGTAATGTTTGATTTATGTTAATATCACATATGCAATGTTGATTTTATGTTAAAGCAACTTTAAGGCAGGGTTGTTAAACCAAAATTCTTTATAGCTTACGTTAGTAATAAGGAATTTGCATTATAAGAGAGCTGACATGACATCCAAATGAACTAAAATTTAGTTCCCATTATCTATATAGTTAACGTTAACTATGTGAAACTTATTATAATATTATTTAATATTAATAAAATATTCCAAATATTCCAACAAGGATATGATATTTGAAAATAGTAACGATCATATTATCATTTTTTACCTTCTATAAATTCTATAGAAATTTTAATTTTTTTTACACACAGTTTTACTTCTAAATTTTTTTCTTTCAATTTCCAATCTTATTTATTTATCAAATGGATCCCAACCAATCGAATCCTTATTATAATTATATTCTTATGAAAATGTAATTTTTTTTATGTATTATTGTTGTGAATTTTGTATCATTTTTAATTTTATAATAAAATATATTTAATATTATTTTTAAGTTTTAAGGTAAATTTTATTTAAAAAATTATATGTATTTTAATTAAAATAATTAAATTAATGGTAACTTGAATAAAAAATATAAAATGTGATGTCAAGTTTTGGTTTCTTATAGACAATCACCATTAAAGTAAAAACTACTCAAATCAAATATAAATTTTTTAAATCCTACAAATCACTTTGGACCCACAAAAAGTATCTTAGTTTATCCATTTAGTTTACTCCCACTAAAAATGCTCTTATGAATGATAATTTTATCTTGTCAAAATATAACATTTTTGTTTTCTGCTTTTGTTTCACAATGCTATGGAGATGCATCTTTGGAAAAAAGACACATTACTAGTGCCTTATTCATAATTAATGTGTATTCGAAGATATATCTTTAAAATTTAAAATCATTTTAATATTTTTACGTAGTGTTCTAATAACATATCATATATGATGCATTAAGGAATTCTCTTATTAATTGGGTCGAATGAGGAGACCCAATGATTTGTAAACCATGAACCAAACAGAAATTGGGCCAAACCACAACCACAGGATTTACAAAGAAAGACAGAAAGATCGGTAGCAACTAGTAGAAGACCCGTGCGTCCGCACGGGATCCACGGAAAAGTTAATTTTTAATATAAGAGCATTTGTTAAATAGAATAACAAAATCAAAATGATCATAATTTCACAGTATTAATTGTGAAAATATTCAACTGTTTTAAAATATATTGACAGTGCGTAATTCAATTGTAATATGTTCAACATAGAATAAAAATAATACTAATAAATTTTTTATTATAATAATACCGTAAGCCTTGTTAGAAGCAGTTGAAAAGATTACATAACCTACAAGCACAATAAATAAAATGAGAATTAGAGAAATGTTCTAATTAGAAAAGAGAAAACATTATTTTGACCTTGAAAAAATGACTTACATTTGCATGGTGACATTTGTATTATTTCTTCAAAAATGATAGTGTGTGAAAGCTTAATAAAGAAATGTATGTGTTAGGAAATATAGGAAACCAAAAAAGAGAATTTTATCAATAAAGTTAATAGTAAGAGTAGTATAAGAAACCAATCACAAATGAAAGGAATAAGAGTGGAAAATCATTTTCAAGCATTACTTGAACTTTTCTGGCACATAGCATGAGTGATTATTATTATAGTCTGGCCATGTGCGGTATGCTCAGTCAAGTATGCCATGAATTGGTTGGCATATGATTCCCAAAGTGTAATATCTATTTCAGAACCACTAATAATAAAGAGAGAAAAAAGTTATAATGTGATATATATATATGTTATAATGAAGAACCACTAATAATAAAGAAGTTATAATGTGATATACATTTCATCAGATAAGGTAATGTTGACACAAGCCTTCTTTCCGCCTCCTGCAACTTGAGATCTGACTACTTGGTGAAGTACACCAATGACATCTGTTTGATAGTAAGGGCAAATGGTTAGTCTATTAGTTCACAAACATGTAATAATACAAATGATGTTTAAGAAAATTTAAAATACCATATAAGCGGTTGACTTGGAAATCTCCGTGTAAAAAATCGACGATGGGTTTGAAATGAAATTGATGGGGTGGTATTTCTGGTAAATCTACCATGGTTACAGTGGTCCCACTATTGAAAAAAAAGCTTCAACGGATTTTCACAGATTTTCAAAGGAATATCGTTGTTTAATGGATCACCATTATAAACCATATAAGTCATATGTTCTTGTAACCTCTGTTTCCACAAATCGAAATCTCTGTTGCGGGTAACGACATGTATTTTATCACACTATGAATAAAATGAATAGTTAGTACATATTTTAAGTTATGTAAAAGTTAGATAACATATTTACAGCAATAATGCATACCGTGCTATCTTGGATAATACATTCAAAATGTTGTTGTCCATTACGCTCGGTTACAGTCCATAGATCAACAATACGGATGGCGAGCTTCCATACATTGTTTCCACACTTCAAATCAGAAATCAAAATAGGTGCTCTAGACATGGTGATCTGAAAAGTAACAACTACAATATAAGTTCATAACATACATGGTTTTCATAATAGACATGGTTTTCAGAGATGAATAACAATAAAGAAATCAAACAGAAATTGTTAGCAAAGCTTGTAGCTTTCTTATCGGGAAAAAAGATGAACACAAAGCAACATTCATCTCAAAACCCAGAAAAATGGATTCAAAACGGATTCAAAACAACATCATGATAATCAAACCCACAGTCATTGTAAACCCAGAAAAACAATGGTTGAACTATGGGTTGTGAAACAAAAAAATCAGACTCTTGGTTTGTGAAATAGAAAACCAGAAAAACTAAAGATAAGGAAAGACGATGTACCTTCTTTTTCTAGCTCGCAAGCACTACAGACGAGGGAGATGATGATGTTCTGAAGTATGAAGTGTGGAAAAAATTGAGAAAAGTGAAATATGACTTATGGAAAAATGAGAGAAATATCAGAGAATGAAAGATATAGAGAAGTTGAATAGTGTGAGAAGGGAGGGAAAAATGAAATAACTTTTGGGACCAATGGGCAACTGACACTTGGATGAGAACCAAGGTTTTAGGAAGTGTAAAGATTTTAATATGTTGATTACCAAACTGTCCCTATACATAGAGAAATGTAAAATTTATTATTGGATATTTGTGTAATAATGGTGGCATATTATTGCAATGGGTAGATAGTTGATAGCAATGACAGAAATCGCAGCGAAGAAGAGAAAAATGGGAGACAGAAAAGAAACAACACCTCTTAACAAAACAGCGCCCAAATGGCCTTCCATCAAACCAAAAAACAATCTTCAAATCACTACTTTGCGAGATTTCGATCTTTTCACGGTTATTGTTCCTTCTTCTTTTTCTTCTCTCATCAAATTTTCACCAATTTCACTTCATAGTAATCTGTGAATGATTCAATTTTGATGATTTCACCGTTCATGAATTCAGGTTCGGAATTTTTTCTCCTCTGCGGAATCGAAGGCGTTCGTTGAAACTGCTGAGGGAATTGGTTTTGTTCATCAAGGGAGTTTAGGTCCAGCTAAAGGTGAAGCTTACCGAGATAATGATCGAATCTCGGTGAACGATTCGGTTCTTGCAGATTCAATTTGGAATTCTGGACTTAGCAAAATGTTTTCTGATATAAGAATTCGTGGGAAATCTGCTGTAGGTTTGAATCCAAATATTAGATTGTATAGGTTTGTGCTTTGCTTTTGCTCTAGCTCTGGTACAAATAAATTTATTGCATAGTATGATAGTAGTATAAGGGCCTATTTGGATAAACAACTTATTTGAAGCTTATAGGACAAGTACTTATCAAAATAAGCGCTTATTTGAAGCTTGCATAAGTTATTTCTATAACACAAGATAAAATATATTTAAACTGTTTTTATATGTACTATAAGTTGTTTATATAAGCTATTTTGGAGAAGTTGTAAAAATGAGTTTTAAAAAGTTTATAACAAATGCAACAAGCTGATATGATAAGGTTTCCCAAGTATTGTCACAAAACTTATGTGAGTAGGTAAGCTCAAATAAACCAATTCAAATAGGCCCTAGGTCTGTTTTGTTAAAGAAATAATTTATACATAAACACTTGTATGATAAGCACTTATGTTCTATGTGTTTAACTAAATTGTTTATCTAAACAAAGCCTAAGTTTTCAGTATGCTATTGCTCTCCTTGGAACATTGCATTTCGGTTTATGCTGTTTTAATCAATTGAAAACTCGTCTAAGATCTTTAAAGTTGGGTTTTTGGGGAAAAATAAAGATTAACTTCATTAAATGTCATGCATTTTTGTATTTCAGGTACAAGGTTGGTCAACGGTTTGGACGACATATTGATGAGAGTGTTGATCTTGGAGATGGAAAAAAAACTCGTTATACTTTGCTAGTTTATTTAAGTGGTGGACCTGGTGAACTTAAACCAAAGTCTAAAAATGATTCCGGCAAACCTGTAGATTCATCTTTTGATCGTTTGGTTGGAGGAGAAACTGTGTTTTATGGTTCAAGAAATAGCACCGTGGCTGAGGTAGATTTTTTTTTCTTTTTCTTTTTTACTTTATTTCAGCAAAATACGGGACAATATTGCATAATTCAAGTTTTGGATGTGATATCTGCTTTGGGTGTTGAAACCAAATTGATTTTGCAGGTTGCTCCCATTGAAGGGATGGCACTCTTGCACATTCATGGAGATAAATGCTTGTTGCATGAAGGCAAAAACGTCACAAAGGGTGTCAAATATGTGTTTCGTTCGGATGTTGTATTTGCTTGAAGAATGGTTCGTGTCATGTATGAGATAATCTGGTATACTCTTCTCCTGAAGGCTTTTATTTGTTAGTTTAAAACATAGTTTTTTGTATTGTTTAGATCTTCAATGTTGTAAAATATTCAGTATGCAATTTTATGCCACAGATAATTTACAGTTATATGTAAACAAAATCGGTAAGTCATTTTGAAAAGTCTGATTACTTAAATCAGCCACCCACTCTGAGACATTATTACAAAGGGAAGTCTAGTACTAAAATATAAAGTTCCCGCTTCTCAGAACATTATCCGAGTATTTGTATATTGTTTCAGAATTTATGAATTGCTTCTGTAGATACTTCAAGATGAATATCATGGAAAATTGTTGTCTTTTTTACCCCATAAAGGTTATCAATGAAATTTTATGTTACTTCTAGATGTCTGTTTGTGATGTTACTGCTTGATGATCCTCATCTATTATATCTCAGGCTTTAATGTTATTGCTCAGTTAGGATTTAACATTTTGCTAACACTCATATGAGATGTTTAGGTTAAGTTTCTCTTGCTGCTGTCTCTTGTGCCCTGCTTAGGTTAAAGTTTATAGAACGTAATTAGGTTATTGCCATACCTGAACACTACAAGACATTTTCCAACTTGAAATTCCTATAGATTTTAAGCTATTGCTAACTTTTCTTTTTTTGGAAAAAGAAAATATATTTCTAAGCCAAAAAACACGATACAAAGCTAGGCGATCTACACGATCCAGCCATACAAACACCAAGAACCCACTACAACCCACTCAAGGCATTAAGAGAAGACTTATATGTTTCCTAAGGTGGGCTTTCACCCACACTCTCTACACAATACAATTAACAATATTATCCACAATATTTCTATTATCACTAGTTGAGCCAAAACACTTAGAGTTCCTGTGTTGCCACACATCATAAGTGACTTTCGCAGCTGCACACTTGAGAGTGGTAGCTTTCCACCCTTTTCCTTTGCAATTGCCGATCAGCCAATTCAACTCCATGTCCCAACTTTTAACATTATGGTTGATTTTCAACCAATTCAGCACTTCTTTCCATATCCTGTGTTAGTTTCCACACCGTCAAATAACAAATGTTGGATTGTTTTTATATCATTGCAGAAGCAACATTTAGTATCAGTAATCATATCAAACTTGCACAACCTGTCTTTTGTTGCAAGTCTTTTGTGACAAGCCAACCAAGGGCACTCAAAGCTCTAGTATCAGTAATCATACCAAACTTGCACAACCTGTTCTTTGTTGCAAGTCTTTTGTGACAAGCCAACCAAAGGTCACTCAAAGCTCTAGGCCTAGCAGGGTTACTAAAAAAGGGCTTCCTCCAATTCACTTTAGGGCTGCAGCTTTTAATAGCATAATACAAGGACCTGGTGCTAAATTTGTTCGGTTGCAACATCATATCCCAAGCTGCTAGATGGCACACCATTTTCCTTTGACTTAGAATACCTTTTAGTAGGGGTGGTAAAACGGGTCCGACTCGTTGGGCATGTCCGTTTTACCCGCACTTCAGTGCGGGATGGGCCAACGGTTTAGGCCCTCGCCCTTTAATGTGTCCGTCCCTCCCCGTCCCGTTTTCTTCGCGCGCTTTTGCTGGCACGAGCATTTACATAAAATTTTGCGTTTTTAGGCTTAAAAAGTGCAGTGCCTAGGTTTTAGGCCCACATCCTCAACTATGACCGCCTCGCCCCACCCCGTTTTTGGCGGGCATTTGCGAGGCGGGTCTAAATGGGGCGGGCATGCCCGTCTGCCACCCCTACCTTTCAGGATCCATGAGCAACTTCCTTTTATGGGAACATCCACAATGTCTTGCTGTTTCGTATAGTAACTATGGATCCATTTGATCCATAGGCTATCTGCCTTGCTACACAAGTTCCAAAGGAGCTTTGAAAGAGTAGCCTTGTTTCAATCTGATATAGAGATGACATTCAGGCCAACTTGAGATCTAGGCTAGCACGCTTTACTCCAGGCAATGGGAGACTTCCTGGTAGTTTTATCACTACTTGACCAAAAAAAAGACCTACAGGCAGCTTCCACCTTCTTGATAACAGTCTTGGGGATGGGCAAACATTGAAGCCAGTAATTTGCAGTGGCAAATAACACACTATTGATTAACTGCAGTCTGCCAGCAAAACTTAGAAGTTTGGCACTCTAATGCTTGATCCTGCTAGTAATCTTATCAACCAGAATCATACAGTGGCCCACAGAAAGCCTTTTACTAGAGAGGGGGATTCCAAGGTACCTGAAAGGAAGCATTCCTTCAGAAAAGCCAGTCAGGTCCTTGATACTCTTCTTGATGTTTTCCTCAACATTGCCAAAGTACACCTTGCATTGATATCTAACCCTGTTGAGGAGGAGAAGTCCTTGAAACTTTGCATCAAAAGATCAACAGATATAGTGTCTCCCCTAGCAAGTAGCAAGAGGTCATCAGCAAAACAAACATTAAGAATACTCCGTTTTTCACATTTAGAGTGAAAGTTGAAATTATGGTTCATCTTCAATCTTTGCAACCTCCTATGGAGGTACTCCATGACTATGACAAATAGAAAGGGGGAGAGAGGGTCCCCTTGCCTAAGCCCCCTCTTGGCTTTGAGAATCCTAGTAGTTTCTCCATTCACTTTGTACCCGTAAGAAACAGTTGTCACAGTTAACATTATCCATCTTATGAACTTTTCAGAAAAACTCAACTCTTTCATAATGGCTTCAAGGGCACACCACTCCACTATGTCATAGGCTTTTTGAAGATCCATTTGGATCATACACCTAGGAGGGCCCCCTTTAGTGTTGTAACCCTTAATAAGCTCAAAAGCCAACATTATGTGGTCTTGAATATGCTTGTCAAGGACAAAAGCAGCTTGACTCTCATTGATGATGCTCCCCAAGACTCTACTCAGTCTGGCTGCTAAAATCTTAGAAATGATCTTGAAAAGAGTAGAGCAGCAAGAAATAAGCATAAAATCCTTTATCCTACTAGCATTGTTGGTCTTGGGGATAAAGGTTACCAGGGTACAGTTGATGGCTTTTCTCAGCATGCTATTCTTCAAAAAATTCACTGCCTGCATTCGACAGATCACCTTTGATGGTGTTCCAAGTGGCCTTGAAGAACTTGGAACCATAGCCATCTATGCCAGGGGCAGTGTTGTCACTAATACCATTTAAAGCATTTTTCAGTGACAGGACCCAATAGGGATATTCTCTGGTCATCATTGAGTTGAGGGTCATTCCTCATATCAACTATGTTTATGCTATTCAGAACTTTGAGATTATGGAGTTTTCTCCACATAATGTACATGACATTACCATTCACATTATGAGCCCATCTCTCTCTGGCAGCTTCTTGAAAACCCTCTATTAATGACAACATTTTGAAATCTGAAGTGAGATTTCCTAGGCTGATTCATGACTTGCCCCTCAAGACACAGCAAAGAATGTCAGACACCCATGGATCCAAAATTCTCAATGTAGTACCCATGTGATTTTGAATCCATTGCATGTTGCCCAACACCCTGTAAATCCTTGAGTAGATTGCTCCATTTATGTGTTTATTAAACAAAGTAAAATGGTCCCCCTCACTATCTTTCTCATGAAGACCAAGATTCTCCATGTTATTTAAATCAAGGTACTCTCCTTCAACAACCAGTTTATCATGTTATTTAAATCAAGGTACTCTCCTTCAACAACCAGTTTACCTCTTATTCTGTCCAGAGCATTACAAACATTGTTGTAATCACCAATGAGAAACCAAGGGCCATTAACATGGAGAGTTTCAATATCTCTCTACAACCTTTTTCTTTGCTCTAAAGTGTTAAGACCATAAATGGCAGTACACCATTCCTTATTACCCTCTTTGCTATAGTCAATTTCAAAGTGGATGTATTGGTCAGAATACTAGCAAGCTTTTTCACCTTCAACTTGGATTCATCCCATTACACTCAAATTCTGCCATTTGAGTGATCATCTAGTTATCCGGGTAGCTCCAATTAGTCCCCATTTTATTCCTAATGGCTTGAGCCTTATGCTGCTTAACTCTAGTTTCTACTAATATAGCTAATGCAGTCTTGAGACTATTGAGTCTAGAAATAACATTCCAAGAGATAATCGTGATGTATCAATTTGAACACTTGGATCATTCAAAATCCCAAGTGTCTCAAACTCATTATGACAATCAGCAACATTGTTAGATTCCTTAACTACAACTTTACCTTTATTTTTCCAGCTAGTAGAAACCTGAGTCCATGAAGTGCTATGTTGGTCCTCTTTTTCCTTATGAGTGTGACCAGCTTCTCTTTCTTGTGCAACTTGTGTGACCTCTTTGATTTCCACCACTTTGGGCTTCCATTGCCTGAAAGTTGTTGGTTTCTCATTGGTGCAAGAATGACCTACTTTCTGACACTTTTCACAAAACTTAGGTTTCTACTCATATTCAACCCTTTGACTAAGCTTCCTTCCCTCACTATAAATCATTGGTGCAAGAATGACCTACTTTCTGACACTTTTCACAAAACTTAGGTTTCTACTCATATTTCAACCCTTTGACTAAGCTTCCTTCCCTCACTATCCTTGATAGTTATTGATTCCTTAAGCTTTTGAGTGATATCAATTTTCACAAGAATCCTAACATAAGACACCCTCAATTTGTTGGTTGTACATTAATCCGTGAATAGAGGCTTACCAATGACGCTTCCTATTTTGCTTAGACTTCTTGCACCCCATAGATGCAGAGGTAGTTGAGAAAGTTTCACCCAGATGGGCATTGCGCGCAACATGTCTCTCTTAAAATCAAACTTCGGCCTCCATTCGTTTGAGACCATAGGAACATTTTGGATAGTGAAAGGACTTCTCATAAGCACCATATCATGTTCGCTGAAAGAGTAAGATTTCAACAAGAAGTATCCCTCTTCATGGTAGAAAATATCAGGGAGTTTCACAAAGTTTCAAAACTTACTCATGAATTGCTTCATTGCGTTCATACTTAGGTCCCGACCTAGAGCATACATAATCAACGCAGATTCCCAAAACTTCACCTCTGATTCCACATCTATCTCCACTTATATTTTCCCTTCCACCAATTTGAGAGCTACAAATTTGATGGCCATGCCATTTGAAGCCATTCTATTGCCGTTTATTACATCCACCCAAAGTTTTTAGGTTGCTCATCTTCGTTGTTCTGTTGATCCTTTTGACTCGATGTTTCATTCTCAGGAATAGGGGAAATCCCTTTTTCTCCCTCTTCCACTTCTTGTTCTTCATGTTGACTACTTTTAACACTTTGTAAGGTGCTACCACTCTCCGTTCCTTTCTCCAGCTCCAGAGTACGATCCTTTCTCCAGCTCCAGAGTACGAACCAAGGGAGGCAACACCTTTTTCTTCTTCGGTCGTCCCCTTCCTCTCCCATACTCCAAACAACTCTAAGTTCTTATATAAGATGCCTTCGATGTTGGTCCCTATTATGAGGAATAGGACTTTAAACCACCATCAAAGTAAAGATCTCACCAAGAGCAAATTTTTGGATCTGAGTAGATGTAGTTTTTGGATTCAACCACCGCGCCAGTTTTCATCTTCACCACCCGGAAAAGCCACCGGAAATCGCACCCTTAACTTCTCTTCTCATGTGCAAAACATCATTAAGCTGAGCCTTAACTACAATTTCTCAAAATCTTGTTTGCAGTTTGAAATTCATATATTGTATGAAGGCTGCATATTCTTTTGGTTTTGGAGGCTAACATTAGTTTGTACACCTGTAGTCACTTATAGAATGAAAATGGCTTGGGGTCTGTCTACACGGAATGAAAAGCTTAGTTATAAGATCTCAACCCTTGATAAGAATGAAAGAAGTGTTAAAAACTTTATGTCAGTCTAGTTGTTAATCTTGGATAGCGGCGCTATGGCTCCTAAAATGCTTTAGTGACATAGCGAATAGCAGAATGACTGCCATTGTGAGCTTTAAAAACCAAGGTAAATATTTAACATGAATACATATTTAAATAAGTTCCAACAACATAAATAATGCCTTAAAAACAGAAGTTGCAACAACATACATAAATTCCAACAACACCATCAATATAAGTTCCCGTCTAAATCAAATTATAGATGTACTCAAATGATTAAACCAAATTCTGAACGTAAACAAACATAAATAAAATGACTAAATTATATACGGGCTGCCTCATCTTCACCTCTAAGTTCCACCACATTAAAATCATCTTGCTCATCACTTGATTCAAACTCTTCTTCTTCCACCTCCAACACTAATTCTTCATTAGACACTAATGTAGCATGTCTAGAGTGATGTCTAGTAACTCATGCTATTGAAAGTTTGTGTCACACCTGCAGAAGATGATGTCATGGTTGCTAATAAAAGAGGAACAGAGCAACACAACAAAACATAGGAGAAGGCACATAGCAAAGCAGAGCAACACAGCAAAACAGAGGAGAAGGCACATAGCAAAACAGAGGAGAAATCAGCTGTGAATTAATGAGAAAGGTGAAGACATAGATGAATAGGTGAAGAACGGCGGTGATCTTGGAAGAACAATAGATCACTTGTTGATTTGCGAAGATGAATGTCGAAAAAGTAGTGCGAGGAAGTTTTGCGAATATGACTTTGTTAACAAATCTGATAACTGAGATATTTATTAGAAAGTAATGCTGCTATATAAATAGCTTACAAAAGAAACTGAATACTTCCTAAGTAGTGGCGAGGAAGTAGGGTCACTACAATACTAGACTCCCTACATTCTCCCCCTAAACTAGACTGTCTAGTTTATCTCTGAGATGTCACATACACCAAGCTTCTTCCTCAGCTCTTGAAAGACTTCAAGCTTGAGCGACTTAGTAAAGATATCAGCTATCTGCTGTTTGGTGCTGCAATACTTCAGTTGAACCTTTCCTTCATTTACTAAATCACGGAGGAAGTGAAAGCGCACATCGATATGTTTGCTCTTGCCATGCATAACCAGGTTCTTTGAGAGTTTGATGGTAGAACTGTTGTCACAAAAAATCACCGGACTTTTGTTTCCATTGTACTCTAACTTGGACGGAACCCTCTTCATCCAAATCAGTTGGCAGGCACAGGCTGACGCAGCTACAAATTCCGCTTCTGTAGTGCTGAGTGTGACTATAGGTTGCTTCCTTGATGACCATGCCACAACTGCATTGCTAAGTATGAAGGCATAGCCTGAGGTACTTTTCCTATCATCGATACAATCGGCATAATCGCTGTCCGTGTATCTCACAAGCTCCTGATTGCCCGATCTTTGATAGAAAATCCCAAAACACGCAGTTCCGTTCACATACCGCAATATTCTCTTTGCTGCCATAAGGTGCATCTTAGTTGGTTTGGCCATATATCTACTGACTACACTAACTGCATACATCAGATCCAGCCTAGTAGTTGTCAAGTATATCAAGCTACCAACAAGTTGTTTGAACATGAAGTTGTTTACCGTCACACCTGTATCATCTTTATCAATTTTAACTCCAGGAACAGTAGGATTTAGGACCAAGTTGCTTTCCTCCATCCCAAACTTCTTCAAGACCTCCTCGGCATATCTCTTTTGAGAGATGAAGATTCCATTGTTGAGCTGCTTAACCTCTAAGCCAAGGAAGTAGTGCATTCTTCTCAGATCAGACATTTCAAATTCATCCATCATTGATTGTTTGAATTCTTTCAACATGACTTCATCGTTTCCAGTATAAATCAAATCATCAACATATAGGCTAACAATCAAATGCTTCCCTTGTTGATTGATTTTGGTGAACAAGGTTTTTTCGCTTGCTTCTTTATCAAAACCCATATTTCTGACGTGTGCTTCAACCCTGCTAAACCAAGCTCTCGGTGCTTGTTTAAGACGTACACAGCTTTCTGTAGCTTGTATACCTTAGTCTTCTCATGCTGCACTTCATAGCCTTTTGGCTGATCAACGTACACCTCCTCTGTAAGTTCACCTTGTAAGAATGCGGACTTCACGTCCAGCTGATACATAACCCAACTTCTTTGCGCAGCAAGGGCCAAGATCATACGCACGGTGTCTAGCCTTGCCACTGGCGCATACACTTCTTCATAATCAATTCCATGTTGTTGCGCATATCCCTTCGCTACTAAGCGAGCCTTATACTTGTCAATCTCACCATGTTGATTCAATTTTGTTTTATACACCCATTTGACCCCTATGCTTACCGCTCCCTTTGGTAATTCAACTAGAGTCCAGGTTCCATTCTTTTCGATGGACTGAATTTCAGCATCCATGGCTTTCTTCCAATTGGTATTTAGCACAGCTTCGTCAAAGAATTGGGGGTCAAAACTTGCTGCTACGTCAGAGTTTGCGACAACAGAGTTCACGCGTAATCATCCATCCACCTTGGAGTTCTTCTAATACGCTTGCCTTCTGCTGCAGAATTTTCAGTATTTTCAGTTGTAGCTACTACATCTTCATCCTTAGTAGCAATCTCAATCCCAGCTGCATTCTCAACCTCCTCATTCTCATCTGTTGAGTGACTCATATCTCCACTGTACTCAATGGCTTCTTCATGCTTTGACTGATCTTGTGGTGTCACTGTATCACTCTCTTGGTCAGCAATAGTAATATCCATATCTCCCCAATCAAGCTGATCATTGCGGAATTCTGAGTGACTTGTGTTCCAATCCCATTTCTTATTTTCTTCGAACACGACATCCCTGCTAACAATGATATTTCCTTCAATGGGATTGTATAACCTATATCCCTTTGACTCGGCACTTACTCAAAATAAAACACACTTAGTACTCTTGTCATCAAGCTTGATTCTTCGAGCATCTGGAATGTGGACATGAGCAATGCAGCCAAAAACTCTAAAGTGCTCGACTGTGGGCTTCACTCCAGACTAAGCCTCTTCGGGAGTCATTTCTTTTACAGCAGAGGTGGGGCTCCTGTTAAGCACATGGAACGCCCAATTAACCGCTTCAGGCCAGAAAACCTTAGGTACTTCTTTCTCGACAAGCAAACTTCTGGCCATGTTCATGACAATTCGGTTTTTCCTTTCGGCAACTCCGTTTTGCTGTGGCGTGTAGGCTGTGGTGAGCTGTCTTTTTATCCCTTCTTGTCTACAATAATTAGTAAACTCGTGTGAGGTAAACTCACCTCCACGATTAGTTCTCAAGCATTTCACAAATAAATCAGACTCCCTTTCTACCCGACTTTTAAATTGCTTGAAAGTAGAAAATGCATCACTCTTATAAGCAATAAAATACACCCAAGCTTTCCTACTGAAGTTGTCAATGAAACAAATGAGGTACCTCTTTTGACCATGTGACATTGGCGAGATGGGACCACATATGTCGGCATGTATAAGCTCCAATCGGGCTTCAGCTCTCCACATGGCTTTTCTTGACATGATCTCCCTGTGTTGTTTTCCTTTCAAACACCCAATGCATACAACAGTTGTTTTTCTAGCAGCAATGATTTCTCCAAGATTTGGCAAGCCTTTAACCATGTTCTTGCTAGACAAAGTTTGGAGTCCAGTATATCTAAGGTGGCCATACCTGCAGTGCCATAGATGAGCAATTTCTTGGATGTCAGTTTGAAAACAGCATTCACTTGACTCATTGGTGACTGAGGAGGTCTTCGAGAGCAATATGAACATTCTGTTGAGTGTCATTCTACTTTCAAGGATAAGGCCCTTCGATGGGTGATAGATTCTGCACTCATTGTTCTTGATTAGAAAAGCCAAGCCTTTCTCCTGCAGCTGTCCAATACTTAGTAAATTGTTATTCAATTCTGGAATATAGAACACTTCTTGAACAACATGACTGACACCGGCAAGATTTAACTTAACACTTCCTTTGCCCACAACCTTCATCTTCACATGATTCCCTAGATTGACTTCTCTTTTGAACCCTTCCTCCATGGTACAAAAAAGAGAGATGTCTCCGCTCATGTGGTTTCTGCTCCCACTGTCTAAGAACCATACAGTATGTCCCTTTTCCTCTGATGCTTCAATATAAGCCATAAGAAGCATTTCTTCATCCTTGCTCATCTCGGCATAGTTAACCGTCTTCTCGAGGTTAGGGCATTCATATTGAAAATGCCCTAATTGGTGGCATTTGTAACATTCAACTGTTGCTTTGTTATAGCTCTGACGGCCTCGTCCACAACCTCTTCCTCCTCTGAAGGTGTTTCTCCCTCGACCTCGACCACCGGTGTCACCATAAGAAACAGCCAACGCTTGTTCTTCATCTAGTTTCCTCTTGAACTTCTGTTCATGGACCAAGAGGGAACTTTGCAAGGCATCAACTGTGAGCGTATCAACTGTGAGCGTATCAACATCGTTAGCTTCCTCAATGTAACACACAATGTAATTCCATTTCTCTGTCAATGTTCGCAGAATTTTCTCTACGATTTTTACATCTGTCATGTCTTCACCGCAATTTCGCATGTACGACATATTATAATATCAATAATGCAATAAACATGTACCTGTCATGGTTGAATCCATTTGCCTGAGTGTAAACTGAGAATGCTACTGCCCTTTTTCTGATGGAACGGTTACGCTTAATTATCTGACCTAATGGGATAGTCAAATATATAACCACCAGATGAGGGAAGGGACCTCTCAGCGGGCTATCCAAAAGAATGACCCAACCCATTACGGGTCATTCAACAATTAAGCCCAATACAATATTCATTTAATTAGGTAAATGTTAATTGATATAATAATTATATATATAATAAAATAATTAATTAAAGTAAATCCATTATAGATTTAACATTCTCCCACTTGGATGACTTTAATTAATTATTAAAATAACACAATTATAATAATCAATTATATCAATCACTTATCATCAAAATAATGTGAGAAGGCACAAAATTTAACAATGCATAAATTGCATCCGATAGGGAAACAAATCACACATTTCAAATACCCACATTTCATATAACGATAATGAATATCAATTAACATAATATAATGTAGAAATATGTAATCCAATAATGGTCCAAGCATCTGAAATGCTATAAGAGATATGATTATTAAATTGACGTCATCTTATACATATCTCATTACAATAATTAAATGCAACAATCAGACTCCCACTAATCCAAAATATCAAATGACTTAACTACACCCATGTTGGCTACATGCCTTTGAAAAACACCAACAGTCAAGCCTTTGGTCAGTGGATCAGCCAACATGTTCTCAGTGGCAAGATGTTCAATTCGAGTCTGAAATTCAAGAATTTTCTCTCTGACAAATAGATACTTAATATCAAAATGCTTTGAGCGAGAAGAGCTCTTAGTGTTCTGAGAGAAATGTACAGCAGCAGAATTGTCGCAATATATCACAAGTGGCCTAGATATGCTTTCAACAACTTTGAAGGAGAGATTAAGTTCTTTAGCCACATAGCTTGACAAGTAGCTTCATAGCAAGCTACATATTCTGCCTCCATGGTTGAGGTAGCTGTAAGAGTCTGTTTAACACTCTTCCACGAAATAGCTCCTCCTGCCATCATAAAAATTAAGCCGGAAGTAGACTTTTGGTCGTCAGGGCAACCTGCAAAATCAGAATCAGAATAACCAATGACCTGAAGTTGATCAGACTTCTTATAGGTCAACATGTAATCCTTGGTTCCCTGCAAATATCGCATGACCTTTTTAACGGCTTTCCAATGACCCAATCCTGGGCTACTCAAGTATCTCCCTAAAACATTAACTGCATATGCAATATCGGGACGAGTACAAACTTGAGCATACATTAAACTGCCAACCTGGGCTACTCAAGTATCTCCCTAAAACATTAACTGCATATGCAATATCGGGACGAGTACAAACTTGAGCATACATTAAACTGCCAACAGCGGAAGCATATGGGACTCTTTCCATTTCAGCAGTTTCTTTATCATTTTGAGGACATTCAGATTCAGAGAGTTTATCACCCTTTTGGACAGGAACAGCGCACAGGGAGCAAGACTGCATATTAAAGCGTTTAAGGATTCTCTCAATATATCCTTTTTGAGATAAACCAAGAACACCACGTGACCTATCACGAAAAATTTGGATGCCTAAAACAACAGAAGCATCACCTAGGTCCTTCATATCAAAGTGGTTACTTAACATTGTTCTTGTCTCATTCAAAAGACTAACACTAGTGCTAGCAAGAAGGATATCATCGACATATAACACTAAGATTATAAAATCTCTCCCACTGGTCTTTAAATAAATACACTGATCTGAAGCATTTTCATTGAAACCAAAAGAAGTGACAACTTTGTCAAACTTCAAATACCATTGTCTAGATGCCTGTTTTAATCCATATATGGATTTTTTCAGTTTGCATACTAACTTCTCTTTTCCTGCTTCAATAAAACCTTCAGGTTGAATCATGTAAACATCTTCAACAAGTTCTCCATTCAGAAAAGCTGTCTTCACATCCATCTGGTGAAGTTCCAAATTAAAGTGTGCAACCAAAGCCATAACAACTCGAAAAACATCTTTGGTAGAGACGGGTGAGAAAGTTTCTTTGTAATCAATCCCTTCTCTTTGACTATAGCCCTTTGCCGCTAGTCTGGCTTTGTATCTATTAATTTTATCATCAGGATTACGTTTAGTTTTGAAAACTCATGCATCCAATGGCCTTGCAACCAACTGGTAACTCTGTGAGATCCCAAACACCATTAAGAGACATAGAATTTAATTCATCATGCATAGCATGCAGCCAATTAGAAGCATGAGAACAAGAAATTGCTTCATTAAAAGTGGTTGGGTCATCATCATCATGAATGTCAAACTCATGCTCTTGGAGATACACAATAAAGTCATTTGATATTGTAGGCTTTCGAACTCTCAGAGAACGTCTCAATGGAACAACTTCAGTAATGTCACTTGGTTCAGCAACACCAATAGGCTCTAGGGTATCAATTTGTTCATGCTCATCTATTTGTGGTGACACAACTTGATCATTATTTTGAATTACTGGAATCACAACCTCATTATGGAAAGGAACGATTGGTATAGGGAGAAAAGTACGATCTTCTTCAAGAGTAACTGGTCGTGGCGTAGAGAGTCCACTATCCAAATCACCCTCAAAGAAAATTGCTCTATCAGATTCAACGACTCGTGTAGAATGAGAAGGACAATAAAATCTGCAACCTCTAGACCCAACACTATATCCGATGAAGAAACCACTAATAGTCTTCATATCAAGTTTCTTCTGTTGAGGATTGTAATGTTTGACTTCAGCCTTACAACCCCAAACATGAAAATGTCTTAAAATTGGCTTCCTTCCTGTTAATAGTTCATAAGGAGTCTTCGACACTGATTTACTAGGCACCTGATTTAGAATATAGACAGCAGTCCTCAAAGCATCACCCCAAAGAAAATCAGGCAATGACGAATGACTCATCATGCACCTAACCATGTCCATAAGCGTGCGATTACGTCTCTCTGCAACTCCGTTTTGCTGAGGAGTACTTGGCATAGTGTATTGAGCCTCAATACCACATTCATCTAGAAATCTAGCAAACGGTCTCGGATTTCTTCCTCTTGAGTTACTATGGCTATCATCTCATCCACAGACCATTCAACTTTCTGAGTATTATAGGAGGTCCGCATAACATCAAATTGGGGAGGCAGAGACTCAAGAACCCTCCAAATTAAAGTGCTCTCACCAATTTCAACTTTGAGAGTTTTAAGCTTATTATAATAGTGGACCAACTTCATAATATGCTCACGCACACCACTAACACCATCATACTTAGTTTTGTCAAACAGAGAGAGATACTCACACTTCTAAGCCTTATCAAACGAGTGAACTTCTCACCAATAGACTTCAAGTAATCTTTAGCACTCTCACTTTCTAGTATGCTTTGTCTTATAGATTTTTCCATAGTGTAAGATATCACCTTAAGGCACACTCTATTGGAGTGTTCCCATTTTTCATAAAGGGTCTTTTGAGCTTCAGTAGACGTGTCAGTAATAGCGTCCGACTTTTCAGTTCTCAGAGCCAAGTCAAGGTTGGCTATAGCCAAATAAAGGTCGAGAGACTCTTTCCAGTCCTCATAATTGGTCCCATTAAGAGTTTTGACAGAGTTAGGAAAAGAGACTGTCATGGAGGAATAAAGAATCATTAAATAAATGATTATGTAATATAGAAAATTGATTCCTCATATACCAGCCAAATATTTTCCTAATATAAAAAAAACTCTAACTCATTAGGATCTTGCATCAAAGATACAATAATAAACAGAAACTTAAATTAACAAAATTTTAATATTGATAGGATATTAAACATGATAAAATAAGTATAAATTGTCAACATTATTTTGTATCATAACAAAATTACACTAATAACAATATACCGATAGGATATGATAATTATTAATATAATACAAATCATAATTACAAATAAAATTTTATTTATTCTGAATTTATATCAATAATAATATATATATCGATAGGATATACTTATCATTATTATAAATAATTATTATTAACAAAAATTAATCACGTAATTACCACACAAGAATTCATAAAATTATACTCACGATAGGTGAAATTATAATCATATGAATAAATAATATGTATTTTTAACAAATATAATAATTATTTTATTGTATTAATCAAACATAATAATTATTAATATAAATTGAAATAAAAGACTTCTTGGAAATAATAAAATATAGTATTTAAATGATACCATCCAATGATATGCTAATTTCACCCAAAATAATTAATATTATTAGTTTTTAATTTTGTGGACCACGTACCAGCAAACTATCCACCAATTACTTAGGAGAACAAGTCCTAGCAAACTATCCACCAATTACTTAGGAGAACACGTACTCGCAGTAGGGAATTGAAATTTGATCAATAGTTTGTTCATGTATTTAAGGAAAATAAACTTGACTCAATATTTTATTCCTATATTTATGGACACCAAATTTTGAAAGAGTTCATTCCTAATTGACACCGAAATAAATTTATCCGATAACAACTAATTACGTTGAACAAAACATATGTATCAGTATAATTATTCTGAAAATTGCATTACTATCAGAACGTGTTTAATGAATCTATAAACTAATAATCAAGTATAAATTCATTGAATCCAATTTCAATTCTCGACTCTGTCATGAAAAATACGAACATATGCAATTTTAATAATTACAAATGTATGATTATAACAAATAGTTGAATCCATAATGCAATAAACATGTACCTGTCATGGTTGAATCCATTTGCCTGAGTGTAAACTGAGAATGCTACTGCCCTCTTTTTGATGGAACGGTTAAGCTTAATTATCTGACCTAATGGGATAGTCAAATATATAACCACCAGATGAGGGAAGGGACCTCTCAGCGGGCTATCCAAAAGAATGACCCAACCCATTACGGGTCATTCAACAATTAAGTCCAATACAATATTCATTTAATTAAATAAATGTTAATTGATATAATAATTATATATATAATAAAATAATTAATTAAAGTAAATCCATTATAGATTTAGCAATTGGCTATGGTCATCACCCTTCCGAAGTAGTCATTAACTGACTCCTCCTGTTTCATAGCCAACACTTCGAATTCTCGTCGGAGTCGATTGAGCTGAGCACGCCGGACCCGATCGTTCCCTTGGTACTTCATCTTCATGGAGTCCCACAACTGCTTAGAGGTGTCCTTCTTAGTGATGGTTCGTAGAATTGATTTGTCCAAGGATTGGAACAAATAATTCTTCGCCTTCAAATCCTTAAGCTTCAAATCATCCAGGATCTTCTTCTGCGCATCTGTCTGCACTTCTCCTTCTCTAGGTAGCGTGTAACCGTTCTCCACCACAGGCCAATATTCTCGGAATTTCAAGAGATTTTCCATGACCATCTTCCAATGATCGTAATCTCCAGCGAATTTGGGAATGGAGGGTGCAGAAAATCCACCATTCTTCTCTTCGGATCCCATATTCCAGACACTCTTTTGTTGCACTCTCGTGAGTTCTTTTCTCTCGCTCTGATACCAGATGTTAACAAATCTGATAACTGAGATATTTATTAGAAAGTAATGCTACTATATAAATAGTTTACAAAAGAAACTGAATACTTCCTAAGTAGTCCTAAGTAGTGGCGAGGAAGTAGGGCCACTACAATACTAGACTCCCTACAATTTAGACATAATCAAAGGTAACAAACTGCAAGCACGATTCTCTTTTACAATCAGTGCAGACTAAGTCAAATAACAAATAACATTTAATAATAACCTAACAATTAATAATATCCTAACAACTTTCAGAAACACAAATACGCGAGCGAAGAGGGAAACGGCAAAAACCTAACAATTAATAATATCCTAACAACTTTCAGAAACACAAATACGCGAGTGAAGAGGGAAACGGCAAAAGAACACGTGAAATGACCTGAAGCATACACTGTGCTTTTATATTAGGTCGAATAAAAGGGTTAAAACACCAATTTTATTATTTCAAATTGCGGATAGCGCTTACAGCCCAAAAGCGTCGCGGTGAGGTCCGGTTCTGCTATGCTATGCTGCTATAGCGCTATCAACAACCTAGATGTCAATGTAATATTTTAGAGTAGTACCTTGCAATTGTGTACAAATGAACATTTTTCTTTTATCATTCTTCAAATAACGGGTATACAAGCTTAACCACATTTATTTCAATATGAGTAGTTACAAGATTTTTAAGATTATATTGTAAATAGCAGAAGTGCTGCAAAGACAAAAAAGAATCAGGGCAAATTTATCTCTGATGTCTCTCAGTTCATAATCCTGCAATTTAGTCTCACCTCTCCATTATCAAAGCCTCTTAGATTTCCGACTTTCAACATTGAGGCTGCGAATTCTTTGAAAAACAAACTCTGGTCTCTTGCAAATGCTTCTACAATCCATCTAGTTCTGTAATCGCCAACAAGTGACTGATCGGAAGAAAACACACCTCTTCCAGCCAGCAGTTGTTTGTAATAATCATTATCAAACACTGATGCTGTTGAGTCTAGAAATTGCCCTGCGTTTCGATTGTTGTTTGGTTTTGGACATTTCTTTCTTAGGTCCAGTGCAAATTCAGTGTCCAACCTTGGATCAATGTAATGCAATGAACTGAAATTATGAAGACGAGCCTCAAAGGAAGAACAATGCGAGAAGCCCAGAGTGTGTCCTCCAGATAATGTCACCATATCTTTAACTCCCAACCCTCTCTTAGCAAAGCTCTGAATGAGTTGGTTAACAGTAAAGGTCGGGGCCGGTAAGTTGGCGGTATCAGATGCCTTTGATACCCTTCCATCTTTCCGTCCTTTTAGTACATTCCAATATGGACCTCCAGACTGTCAGAGCAAATAAGGAATATTAATAAATAACTTTAGCAGGTCTAAATTAGCTTAGAGACAACGGTACTACCATGGTCACCACATCTCTCGCTAAAATAGCGAGTATATCAGCACAGGAAACAGTGCCGGGGCAAGCCAACTCAAGCTTTGCTTTAGCATCATCAATAACATAGAACGATCGAACTGAGATATTAGGAGGACCGTCTTTCTCTGCTTGGTTAGTGGCAGTTGAGTCCAGCAATATTGATGCATCACATCCCTATTATTGAACATTAAACATTACAAGAAACACATTGGTCATAAAAGAAAAACTTCAAATAGCATGAACATTGCATGTGCGCGCGCATGTGTTTGTTTAAAATGAGAGATTGAGAGTTCATACCCTTATAAAACAGTCATGGAAGAACATCCTCAAAATACGCGCCGGGACTTTTGGATCATGGATAGAAGCATTGAGAACTGTCTCTGAAATTACTTTCTCCAATTGTGGACATGTTTGGTCATAGTAATGAGCATGAAGTTCACCTTTGGTTAATGAAAATATTGTTAAGAGGAAGAAAATGATTGGAAGAGTCTTTTCTGCTAGCAGAGAAGCCATATGATAAAGAAGGTAATAGCTTGAGAACTGGAAAATGAGAATTAGATGAGAACTTCATGGAAAGATGTATTAAGGTATATATAGGATTGAAGTTAACAATTTCAACAAACAAAGTACATGCTTAACTCAGATTTATTGTACTTTGAAGCCACTCAAAGATTGAAATATTAGCCTAGAAGTACAGAATTTAGACTTCCCCTATGTTCTTCTGCTTTAAGACCTGGCTAGTATATATCAATTCACTTAGACACATGTCTTAAGTAAATATTAATCAATCAAAAGTATAACACAATTTGATAGTGACTATGTCAAGGGATAGACTCATAATTTATATATCAATATCATGCTGTATTAATTATTATTGATCAAAGACTGAGAGGATGTTAAGGTTTTATTTTCCTAGTAAAATTTGGTTTTTCCCTAATTCAGGTGTACTGCAAAATAAATGTACATTATTTTAATAATGTTAGGTAACATGTTGCTTAAAGGACATCTAATTTGGGTGGTTTAGATAAGGAAATCAAACCATTGCTAAACTGGTCAAGGGTTCTGCTCTTTTAAATATTTAAATGATTACTTCCTCTAGTCTCAAATATAAGCAGTAAAAATGTTATTTTTGATGACATTAAAAATAAGCAATAGTTAAATATTTATATCTTATTTAATATTATTATTCTTCACTTGATTTTTTTTAAAAACTAGTTTTTCATAAGAAAAATATAATTACATTTTTATTATTTTGAGAAAATTAAATGACATTAATTAATTTTCATACGTAAGTAAAGTTAATTTTCTTTTTATATGTGAGATTAGAGAATCTCCTATATAATAGACTTAAAGAAACAGACTACCACCAAAAATACATACGAGCCGTTTTATTATGGCTTTAAATTTTGACACGTCTTTAATTTTATAGGCATCACTTTTGTAATAATATTTTATTTATAAAATAAAAATTTGTGACACAATTATTTTGACTATTAAAAAAATTACAATCATTTAAATTTTACAACAATATTTTGTGGAAAACAATTTTACACATTATTAAGTATTAATATTTTATTTTTATTTTAATATGTAATTTTATTATATTTTTACGTTAACTTTACACATTACTAAAAAATATAAAATAATTTTAGTATTAATCAATTATTTTAATTTAGTAATTTATTTCTTACGCATAATTAATGTATATTATTAAAGTATTTATAAAGTTAATGTTTTTAAACATTTTTAATATAAAAATAAGAGCAATTGTAATATATTATTTATATTTATTTTTACACTTTAATGTTTTTCATATTATTTTTTAAGAAATGAATGCTTAAAAATGACATTGAGGTGTACAATTCCTACACACAAAAAGTTGTGTCATTAATCAATTGGGTACTTCTAATTTTTTATTTATAAAAAAGTATATATGAGATAAATATTTGTGATTAAAATAAAATAAAAAAAACTCTTATTTGTCACTTCATTTGATATTTATAATTTCACTTCACTTTTTCAGACTGTTTTTTACAAATAAGTCACTAAAAAGTATTGTTAAAAAAGATAAATGATTGTAATAATGATTTTTCATACCCACTACATTAAAAAATTAGAAGTATCACCCTGTTTTCTTCCATTCATCCAAATAAAACATATATTTATTATTGACTTATATATATATATATATATATATATATATATATATATATATATATATATATATATATATATATATATATATATATATATATATATATATATATATATATATATATATATATATATATATATATATATATATATATATATATATATATATATATATATATAACCTCACTGATACACCTAAAAGTATAGAACAAATATTTATCACAAATAATGTAAAAACTATAGAATAAATATTTATCACTAAACAATAAAAAATACAATATAAATATATGCCATTAACCTGAAAAACGTAAAACAAATATTATTTAATGATATATAAAATAACACGGGAGAAATATTTGTCAATTATAAATATATTAAAAATATGAGACAAATATTTTCGTTGATACATAACAAAATATAATAAATATTTTTATTAATTAATATAAATAAACATGAAGCAAATTTATTACCGGTAAGTATAAAAAAAATACAAGATAATATTTATCCTTAATAAACATAGAAAATAATACTGAATATTTAATTTATAAAAAAATAAATGATAAATTTGCGAACCACAAAATTAAATTGGCAAATGCTAATCTTAATAATTTGATGAACTTAATCAAAAATTAAATTATAACTATTCACTCAATTATAATAAAAGTCATTCGATAAAAAATATATATTCTATCATTAATTTTATTTATTTCAACTATTTAAATTAAATTTTATACCATGTTATATTTTCTTCTTAACCAGATATATTGCTAATTTTATATTTTATTAACAATTAATTATGATAACACATATATCTATAACGAAGCTGTGCCAGAATCGCACGGATATTGCCAAGTAAGTTTTTGAAAATTTTCTGATACTCAGTAGTTATCTTTATACCTTTATACAAATAAAATATATATATATATATATATATATATATATATATATATATATATATATATATATATATATATATATATATATTATTTTTTTTTTTTTTAATTTTATTTTTTACTTCACTCTCTCTAAATACTTCGGAAAATCAAAATTTTCTCGCTGCAAACCGGAACATGTTGTCCATGTTTTCCGATTCACAGTTTGCATACCAAATATATTAAATAAGTGTTTTGATTTTTACAAATTACCCAAAATTCATTAAAAGACTTCCGATTTTCAAAATGTAAATGGAACTCATTAGAGTTGTCTTCCGATTTGATCATATGTTTATTGGATGTCTCCTCAAACGTGTTCTGGTTCTTGGCATTTTTTTCATACCAGAATTTTTTAAACATATGTTTGATATTCAAACTAGTGATAATAAAAATTACTTTATTTTTTATTTCAATCTTTTTAATCTATATTATCACCTTTTCTTGGATACCAAATTTTTAAATAGTTGAAAAAGTATCAGAAATATTTATACATATTTGATTTTTATCGCATATTTATGAAAAAATTTTCATATCTGCAACATAAAAAAATTGTAAAAAAACAAACGGGATAACTTCATGATATGAGTTCCAGTATACAAAATTAACAAATCGGATAACTTGTTAAATGTGCTCCGGTACCTAAAAAGTATAAACCGAAAAACATTAGTGAAATGTTCCAGTACAGTTTATTTGTTTCCACAAAACCAGATCTCTTTTAATATGATGGTTTTGTGATATATCGGAACTCTTTTAATAAATTTTTCAAAAAAAAAAATATATCGGATCTCATCTTAAAATTGTTTCGATGCAATTATAATTTAGTGCAATTTTCTGAAGTCTCAAATGAATGATAAAAGGTAAAATGATAAATTGATTAAAAATAAATAAAAATAAAATTGGTATTTTGTTTAAAATGTTGAGGTATAAATATAACTCTAGGATATGAGGTAAAAAAGTTTAAATTTTTTATCTCAGATGTGGGAATAGCACAAGCCAGCCAACCAATCCTGTGATGTGGCCCAACAATCTCGAGGTCCAAACTTTTTTAGACACACAAAGTTAAGACTTTTTTAAAAGTCTATAAAAACCTTTTTTTTTTAAAATTTTATTTCACACCTACAAACTATAAAAAAAAACATTTTTCTATTATTTAACTTTACCCCAAAATTGTTTATATATATATATATATATATATATATATATATATATATATATATATATATATATATATATATATATATATATATATATATATATAGGTTTTGGAAAAAATTTCCGTAACAAAAACTATACATTGAAATACTTGTAAGAATATTTTTTGGAATTTATCCAAAGCTTAATCATGGTGTAAATTACGTTTTTCGTAGGAATTTATACACTAAAGTTATGTTGAGGAAAGTTTACACACGGTTTAACCGCGGCTAAGATATGATTCTTTGAATTAACCATCAAATATTTACACGTAACATCAATATTTATTTAGTTCTCGTGAAGGTTTAGAATGTATTTGAATGAAATATTTTAATTAAAAAGATAATTTTTTTAAAAAAATTAAAATAATTTGAGCTAAATTTATTATTTGGATAAAAAATATAAAAAATTGTTAAAATAATTAAAATTTATGAAATATATTATATTCAAGTCAAATTTAAGAAATTTCAAATGACACAGAAAAGTAAGTGATCTGACCTGATCAGAAGGGGACTAAGGACTTGCCACACGCCGTTAATTTGCTGTCTGTTCACCAGTGTTGAAAAGGAGATGGGGGGTGTACCTGTAAGACACTCCAATGCCAAAGTATGAATTTGAACAGAGTGACAACAAATATAGAAAGGGGGTAAAAAGAGAGTACATGACCCTCTTGTGAAAGAGGATATTTATAGAGAGACCCCAACGCAGGGTCAACGGTCATTTAAGTTGGACTGGATGGTCAGACCCAACCCAAGTGACTGCTAGGGCTTACGTGGCGTAGTGAAGACTAAAACGTCGTCTTCGCCTTAGTTCAACTGATCTGTGAACTCCAGAAAGTAGGTTGACCTGCTCTTTCGGAGGTGGGCAGTTGGTGGATGACGTGTCCCCGCGGAGGGGAGCACGTGGATAACGTGTGAAGGACACGTTGTTCTGCTCGACAAGGGAGGAGGTTCTTCCCGCGGAGGGACCATTGCCTGCTCGACGGGAAAACTGTGCTCGACGGCTATGGCTCAAGCTGGATTGGGCTTGACAGAATACCATTGGGCTGGGCCTGCCCGGTCAAGCCGAGGCCCAAGCCAGAACAGGAGCCCCCTAAGTCGCAGCTCCGATGGGGGGGGGGGGGAGCGAGGACTTGATGACGTTGTGTCGGGGAGGAGAGGTTAGCCAGAGGAGAGAATCCTCTGACTCGTATTATGCAGGGACGCGAGCGCGTGAGTCCTTCCTCGTCACCGGATGTCCGGGGGTTGAGGACACGTGTTGGCGGGGAGATGTGAAGGGACGCGACTGTCAGCCTTCGCCACGTGTCATGCGTTGGATGGCTATGAGGGCGGCTACCCTAGGGTACTCGAGGGCCAAGTGACGCTTCGAGTCCCGTGCTAGGGTATAAGTAGGTGAGTCCCCGTCCATTTTTCACTTTCGCCTTACTTGCTTTCAAACACGGGGATCTGCTGCTCCACTTCCGTTGGACATCTCCGCCGTGACTGCCGCCGCGTACTCCGTCGTTAATCGCAACCTAGTAAGTTTTTCTTCTCCTTTCTCTTATTTTTCTTGTTTGTTTCGAAGCGGGGGTCGGGGTGTGTTGAATGCCCCGAAGAGAGAGGTGCGCCTCCGCCGCCATATGCGGTGTTTTCTAGGGGTTTTAAATGAAGGCGTCGAGGACATGCGAAGGAACGGTTGAAGCTCCCGGGGACAAACGCTTATTCCGATGAATGCTCTGGGGAGAGACGCTAGGCTGGTTGAACGTCCCGGGGGGAGAGTGAGTAGCTTAGGCAGACATGTGTCTCGGGGAGAAGAGAGGATTAGGAATGAGCCCCCGAGGAGGTTGCCCGGGTGCTTTTCGACCATTGCTCGCGGGGTTGTCCTCGTCGCCCTTTCACTTAACTCGCGGTGGAAGGGTGAATTTGATCTTTGTCATCGAATTCACCGTTACCTTCTGTTTTTCAGGTGTTCATGTCTTCATGGATCTCGGGGACTATGGTCGCGGATGAAGAGCCAGGCATTTCTCTCGCCGACGAACGCGTTCGTTCTATCGAGGAGTGGGTGGCCGACGAGCCCCTATCCACGCCCTCGTATTTCGCTAGTGATTCGGTTGTAGCTTACGCCACCGTGGAGGATAGGGGCGAGGATGATCCCCAGAACTGGCAGGTCTACTGGCCTCGAGAACACCACAGTATATGCTCGAAGTATAGGAGGATGCGGTTCCCCATGTATGAGTTCTACTTTCGGGAGGCCATGCTCAGACTCCCGTTTTCGGATTTTCATCTAGGGCTCTTCGACTGGTTGCGGTTGGTCCCCTCGCAGTTGCATCCAAACGCCATAGCCTTTATGCGGGCGTTCGAGATCGTCTGCCGTTTCCTGGAGGTCGGGGCCACGTTGCCGCTGTTCTTCCGCCTCTTCCATCTGCAACGGCAGACGGTGAATGGTCGGCATGGCTGGGTTTCGTTCAAACAACCGAACAAGCTTTTCAAGACGTACATGGACTCTGTACGAAATTTCAAGGGGCGCTTCTTCGTCGTCAGCCCGATCACCGTCGCAGGGGTCAACTCATTGTACGAGGAGGGGGAGCGGGTGGTGAACGGCTGGAGGGAAGCCGTCATGTTGCCAAAAGTTCCGGTGGAGTGGACCGACGAGCACTTCGCCAAAGGGACCGATCGGTATATCGTGTGCGCGGGGTCCCTCAACGATGAGGACATGGCAGGCTATTTAAAGATAATTGCGTTCGTGCGCAGCCTTCCCCTGTCGAACCTGGTGACACTTGATGGTCGGTACATCCTCGACAGTCAGGGAAATATCCGTCAGAAGGCGAGGTTGATCAATACGAAAGCCCTGTTTTAGTGTTCCTTGGAGGAGGAGGCCCTTAGCTATTTAGGTGGTGTCTGGCTCGTTCTTTCCTTTACTTCTCATTTTTTTCCGCCTGTTACTGACTTATTTCTTTCATTTGCAGGGAGCATGCCCTCTGTCGAGGAGAGGGTGAAGAAGTTGCATGCGTCGAGGCCTACTGCTGCTGCGAAGACACATGTGAGTCAGGTGGTTGCTGGAGACCAGGGGGTAAGGGTTCTTCCTCGTCTCCTCAGGGCAGTGAGTCCCCCACGTCACAGGGGGCCCCGAAGAGGCCCAGGGTTCAGCAGACGGAGAGCGTGGTCGACCTGACGGTTGGCTCCGCTGAGGAGGGTTTCTCAATCCCGCCCTGCCATCAGCACCCCTATTACTTCCACGAGGCAAGGTCTCCTAACATCCCGGCTGGGGAAGTGAAGATGGTACTTGGCACGGATCGGGCTTCCCGTCGACAGGTCTTGACAAAGGACTTGCCGCTTTGATGCGGATTTTCACCACCGGTATGGTCCTGAGTGATGAGAGCTGTTCGGCTGCCGAGCTGTCTAAGTTGCAAGGGGACCTTACCTTCGCGCAGTCACGCTTGAACAAACTTACCGAAGAGCTGGAGAAGAGCAAGGGGGAGGTTGTCGACCAACACAAGAGAGGGGATAGTACTGAGGAGAAGTTGAAGGCTGCTGAAGAGGAAGTACGAGCACAGAAGGCTCGTGTGGGGAAGTTGGAGAGTGCCCTTCGTCCTGCCGATGACGAGACCGAGGAGGACAGGAAGATGGTCACTCGGGCAAACTTGCTCGCTAGGATCCGGGTGTTGGAGAGCGACTGCTTGGAGGCCTTTGTGGTTGGTTTTAATGGCGTTGTCGCACAACTTAAGGTGGTTAACCCTGGTGTCGCCCTGGTCGAGGATGACATCGGGCCTTTCCACGAGATAGTCGATGGTCGGGTGGTCGACCCCAGTCTTGAGGATGTTGACCATGACGCTCGCCCTAACGAGCCTGAAGTGGAGGAGGAGGACGCGTAGATTAGTTTCGGGCCTGCGTGCCCGTGGATTTTGAGCCTGCGTGCTGAATATTTTGTGTTTTTACTAAGTGCTTTCTTTGACGGGCCTTCGTGCCCTTTTTGGTGTTGTAACCCTGACTACTGGGCTGGTGCCCGTTTTTATATAAGAATTTCTAAATTTTGTTTAAGTGTGCGCTTTGTTTTGTTTTTGCATGGTGTTATGCTCGTTTTACTTTGTATGCTCGAATTGTATGTTTAAAATGCATGTTTGTCATGCCTTTGGGCCTGTTCGGGGTTGATAGCTCGATGATGTTTGTTTTCGGTAGTGTGGGGAATTGGCCGGTCAACCGGTTTGATTTCTTGGTCTGTTCGGGGGTAGTTTATCCCCGTGGCATGGACGTCTCATCGCGAGCTGGGTGTCCTGCCAATTCTGGTACATCGACGGAAAGCCTCGGTTGAGGTAGTCTCCGTCGAGTAGAGCCTTCTGCCTGCGCACACAAAGATAAGGCTTGCTATTTTGTTGGTCTCTAGGAGACGCGAGGAGGTGCGATGGTACCATATCGCCCCCTGTGGTCGCGGCGCCTGGGCGTCGCGATCAGCACTTAACTGTAGTACCTTTTCAACTTCTTAGTGTTCCATGGTCGAGCTAGTTGTTCCTCGTGTTGGTTTTCTAGGTAGTAGGCCCCGTGCTCCGTCTTGTCGCGAACACGGTATGGACCTTCCCAATTCGCGACTAGTTTTCCCTTGTGAGAGTCCTTCTAGTTTCTCCACAGAACTAGGTCACCGATCTGAAACTTGCGTTTTAGGACCCTGCTGTCGTAGCGAAGTGCTACTTGTTGTTTCAGCCTGGCTTCGCGAAGAGCCGCCCCCGACCGAATTTCTTCGACCAGGTCGAGCTCTTCTCGGAGGGTTTCATTGTTAGCTTCGGCTTCGAGGGGTGCCTTAGTCCGTCTGGACGGCTCTCGGATCTCGATCGGGATCACCGCGTCGGTTCCGTATGTGAGGCGGAATGGTGTTTCCCCCGTGGTCGAGTGGGACGTGATTCGGTATGTCCATAGTACGCTGTGGAGTTCCTCGACCTATGCTCTCTTGGCGTCGCCGAGTCTTCGCTTTAGTCCTCTTAGTATCACTCTGTTCGCGGACTCGTCTTGGCCGTTTGTCTGAGGATGTTCGACCGAGGTGAAGTGATGCTTGGTCCCGAGTTTGGTGACGAAGTCCCAAAAATTTTTGTCGGTGAACTGCGTGCCGTTGTCGGTGACGATGGCGAGTGGGACACCGAATCTTGCGAAGATGTTCCTTTTGTAGAATCGGAGTATATTGTGAGTCGTGATTTTGGCGAGGGCTTCGGCCTCAATCCATTTGGTAAAGTAGTCGACACCCACGATCAGGTATTTGTTCTGATACGAGCCTAAGGTGAAGGGACCGAGGATATCCATTCCCCACCAGGCGAACGACCAAGGGGAAGAGAGGGACTTGAGCTCGCTCGGTGGGGCGAGGTGCATGTCCCCATGTCGCTGACATCTGTCGCATTTTTTGACGTGCTCCCTTGCGTCCTCCTGCATCGACGACCAGTAGTATCCTGCTCGTATGGCCTTTCTTGCCAGGGACAACCCCCGAGGTGCTTCGCGTTGATGCCCTCATGGATCTCTTCTAGAACGACAACAACCTGAGAGTTGTCGTTGCATGTGAGGAGGGGAACCGTGAAGCCTCTGTGATACAATTTGTCCTCGAGAAGGACGTACGAGCAGGATCTTCGTTTGATCGTGCTGGCCTCTTTTGGGTCGGCGGGGAGGCGACCTATGCTGAGGTAGGCGTACAAAGGCGTCATCCAACAGTTGATGTCCCCTATGGCGCTGACGTCGAGCAGTGCTTTAACCCTTTCTGTGCTCGGCTGCGCTAGGATCTCTTGGATGACCGACTTGTGTCCGCCCCTCTTTTTGGTGCTTTCCAGTTTTGAGAGAATATCTGCTCGAGTGTTCTGCTCGTGTGGAACGTGTTGAACCTCTGCGGAGTCAAAACTTTACATTTTTTCTGTAATGAGGGCAAGGTAATCGGCCAAGTTATCGTTTTTCGCCTGATACTCCCCCCGTACTTGTGAGGCGACCAGCTGGGAGCCCGTGAAGATTCTTATTTCCTTGGCCCCGAGGTCAGCCGCTAGGCGAAGCCCGACCAGGAATGCTTCGTACTCGGCTTGGTTGTTCGTCTTTGGAAAGGCTAGCGTTAAAGAAACCTCTATGATAGTGCCTTCTTCATTTTCGAGGATGATGCCCGCGCCGCTGCCTGAGGAGTTTGAGGAGCCATCAACGAAGATAGTCCACTTGTGACTACCTGGGGTAAGCTCCGGCGAGGGGGTCATCTCGACGACAAAATCGGCCACGACTTGAGCTTTGAGGGCTTTCCTTCCTTTGTAGACGATGTCGAACTCAGATAGTTCCAACGACCACTTTAGCATCCGTCCAGCCATGTCCGGTCGGCCGAGAAGCTGCTTGACAGGCTGCTCGGTCCTGAGCACAATGGTGTGAGCCAAGAAGTAATGTCGGAGGCAGCGTGCGACGGTGATGAGGGCAAAGGCGACCTTTTTGATCTGTTGGTACCTCACCTCGGGACCGTGGAGGGCCTTGCTCGTGAAGTAGATTGGTTTTTGTCCCTCGGGGGTTTCCCTGATCAGCACGACACTGACGGCCTCGTTTGCCACGGCCAGGTACAAGTACAAGGTTTCTCCAACCTCGGGCCTCGTCAACACGGGCGGTTCCGATAGGACGCGTTTGAGGTGATGGAGGGCTTGCTCGCATTCCTCTGTCCATTCGAACCCGTATTCCTTTCTGAGTAATTGATCAGTGCATATTTATGCACATTCTCTTACATTTTTACTTAGGCATTTCTTTATTTTATTTTGTTTGTTATTATATTTTATTATGTTTTCATATTTTATTTTATTTTTGGTTTAATTTAATTTTCGCAACTATTTTTCAGCTTTCGCAGTCTG
Organism: Lathyrus sativus; assembly: GCA_963859935.3. Lineage (NCBI taxonomy): Eukaryota > Viridiplantae > Streptophyta > Magnoliopsida > Fabales > Fabaceae > Lathyrus > Lathyrus sativus. Next base: position 622,135,360 of record OZ012740.1, on the reverse strand, counting down.
CACGGAAACGATCATAACTAGAGTTTCGGGAATCCGTTTGAGGCGTTCTAAAAATCTCCGGAAAGTTAAGAGAGAGAGCTACGACATTCGTGTTGGAGTCGAAGTCAGATTCGGAGCTCAAAATTCCAGAATTTTGTTTTAAGTTACAGCATTAGAATTCTGTTTTAGTTTTGATCTTGTTTTGGGCCTGGGTTATGTTTTTGACCCAGTTGGGTTATGAACTGAATCCATTGTTTTATTTTGAGGGGAAACCTAGTTTACAGTATTCTATTCACTATTCACACCATCTAGAAATCACATGCTAAGTAGTTGAGCTGATGCAAATAAGTGAATGATCATGTGCTTAATAAGAAGAAAAAAGAGAAGAAAAAGAGAAGGACAAAAAGTGAAAAAGAAAAAAAGAAAAGACAAAAAAATGTTTAATTCTAAATTGTTGGAAGAAAAATGGATCATAGTTACTAACAAGCTCAGTTACCATGTGTCTGAATAGATAAAGGGCTTAATGTGATTGCGCTTGAATGAAAAAGAGCAAAAAGGAGGAAGAGTAAGTTAGGCTTCAAAATAATAACATGATTCGAGTTGATTTGTATATTCAGGAGGTTTATGTCTGCACAATTGTGGATTAGTGTTCCTACAATATCCTTAGTGTGTAAGATTAGTACCTATCGATGAAAACTTAACCGAAGAAGACTTACAGCCTGGAATGAGTATCTGTTGATGTGTGTGTGCTTCCCTTGTTTTGTTTTAATTTTGCTCGGAGTGCAAAAGTTCAAGTCCGGGGGAATTTGATCAGTGCATATTTATGCACATTCTCTTACATTTTTACTTAGGCATTTCTTTATTTTATTTTGTTTGTTATTATATTTTATTATGTTTTCATATTTTTATTTATTTTTAGTTTAATTTAATTTTCGCAACTATTTTTCAGCTTTAGCAGTCTGCACGGAAACGATCATAATTGGAGTTCCGGGAATCCGTTTGAGGCGTTCTAAAAATCTCTGGAAAGCTAAGAGAGAGAGCTACGACATTCGTGTTGGAGTCGAAGTCAGATTGGGAGCTCAAAATTCCAGAATTTTGTTTCAAGTTACAGCATTAGAATTTTGTTTTTGTTTTGATCTTGTTTTGGGTCTGGGTTATGTTTTTGACCCAGTTGGGTTATGAACTGAATCCATTGTTTTATTTTGAGGGGAAACCTAGTTTACAGTATCCTATTCACTATTCACGAAAATATTTGTTGGAGCTTTGTATGAATTATGGAGAACTAATTCCTTCAGATTAATCTGCTGTAATCGGTTCCCGCCAACACTTTGAGGTTCTTTTAATTTCCAATAAAATCTATTTCCTTTCAATTCTTCTCTATGATATTTTCTTTTCTTAATTCGATTTATCTTAGGGATGATTGATTTATTTCGATGATTGCATGTTCTTATACTTTAATCGCGGTTGCTTAATCCGTGTATGTTTCTCGTGTTTGCTTAATTCACGGTTACTATTTTATTTGTTTGCTTAATTCAGAAATTAGGAACGTGTATCGTATAATATCAATTGCACTTGTTGATTGTTATTATAATCGGAAAGGGGATAGAATCCGCTTAGGAAATGGGAATTATTAGGATCGATGATAAGTTGGGTAACGAAAACAATAGATTAACCGTTTCAACTCATTACTACAATCACTTTTTCTAATCACTTATTTTTAGTTTATTTTATCTTAATCAAAACCCCCCATATTTCGTTACTGTATTTGATTATTCCTACAAGAATCTTTGTGAGACGATATTCCGAGTCAGTGTTGTTGTACTGCATTTTCCTAAAATTACTCGTTTTTGATCCGCGAGCGACCGCGGATCAGTAATTTGAAGAAAGGGAGGGTGTGTTGTGCGGATTTGGCAATGAATTGGGAAAGTGAGGCGAGTACACTGTTGAGGAATTGTATAGATTTCTTTGAGGTCGGTGTGGTGATTTCCGAGAAAGCTCGACACTTGTCCGGATTTGCCTCGATCCCTCGCTCGGTCAGATAGAAGTCGAGGAATTTCCCTGCTCGGACCCCAAAGGTACATTTCTCCGGGTTGAAGCGCATTCTGCATTTCCTCGCTGTATCGAAGAATTTTCGGAGGTGAGCCGTGTGATCGACTTCTGTGCAGGACTTGACAATCATGTCGTCCATATACACTTCGAGCATGTCGCCAATCTCTCCCCGGAAGACTATGTTCATCATCCGTTGGTACGTGGCACCGACGTTCTTTAGGCCGAAGGGCATTACGTTGTAGTAATAGTTGCCCGACTTCGTCATGAAGGTCGTGCTCTATTTGTCACGTTCGTCCATGGGGATCTGGTTGTATCCCGAGTACGCGTCCATAAAGGACAAGAGTTTGAAGCCCGCCGAGTTGTCGACGAGATTGTCGATATTAGGGAGGGGGTAGGCGTCCTTAGGACATTCCCGATTGAGATTGGTGTAATCAACACACATGCGCCATTTTCCATTACTCTTTTTAACAAGTACAACATTGGACATCCAGGTTGAATATCGGGCTTCCGAAATGAAAATTTCCTCTAGGAGGTCTTTTACAGCTTTTTCAGTAGCCGCCGACTTTTCAGGGGACTGCCTATGCCTATGTTGTACTACGACCTTGGTGGTCGGGTTGATGGAGAGCTGATGGCAAGCAACCTCAAGGTCGAGTCCGGGCATCTCCGCGGCGCTCCAGGCGCAGAGATCCGCGTTCTCGCGGAGGCAGGCCTTCAGTTGTTTCCTCGCCAGGTCGGGCAGTCCCGCCCCGATCTTCACGGCTCTCGTCTCGTCGTCCCCGAGGGTCACGATCTCAAAGTCACCGTCTGGGATGGGGCGTGTTGGATGGGTGGGCTGCCCGTTGGATGGAGGAGTGTCGCTGGCTTCGTCTCCGCGGTCGGTCTCTTCGGCGAAGCGGCTGTCGAGCTCTACCGAGCCGACGAGGTCCTTGGGTTCGCTCTTCGGAGTAATGGTGGGCGCTACTTTTTTGGTTGCTGGGGCGACGTGCTTATGCCTTTCAGTGCAGCCTCAAAGCACCTTCGGGAAGCCTCGATGTCGCCGTTTAGGGTGAAAACGACTCCTCGCCTAGTGTAGTACTTCATTTTTAGGTGGTCGGTGGAGGGCACCGCGGTGAGCTCGGCCATCGTTGTCCTGTCTAGGATACAGTTGTAGAGGGACGAATATTCAATGACCAGGAAGCGGGCATTGAGCTCCATGGCCGTTTCTTTTTCCCTGAAGGTAACCTTTAACTCCACGTACCCCCACGACCTTGTTGTCGTCCCGTTGAAGCCTTGGAGGTCAGAACCCACGTAAGGGGATAGGTTGGACTCGTCGAGTTGGAGTGTTGTGAAAAGATGGGTGTACATGATGTCCACCGAGCTTCCTCCATTGACTAGTATACGTCTGACGTTGAAGTTTGCCATCTGTGCCCGTACCAGGAGGGGAATGTTCGAGTTGGGGGAACCCCCAGGGAGTTCCTCGCGGTAGAAAGTGATCGGGTTGGACCGACCCCTGAACTTGTCGAGGGTGTTCATTTTGCCGGAGTTGCTGGTGATGAGTTCCTCGAACTTCCTCTTTACCGATCCCACGGATAGGCTCCTCGGGGATCCGCCGGAGATAACCATGGCCTTTGGAAAATATTCCCATCGGCTGGTGGGGCGGACAGGCTCGTCGAGCAAATCAAGCTCGGCGGGGAGGCCGAACTTTCGGAGGGAGAACCAATCCTCGGGCCGGCTGACGCTGAGGGAAACCTACAGATCATTGTCACCATCAGGAGAAGGGAGGTCCTCGACTCTTTTGGCCTCGGGAGCATCTTGCTGCGGGGATTCGCCACCCGGGTGTACCTTTTCAGGTGCCCGTCCTTGATCAAGATTTCGATTGCGTTCTTCAGATGGATGCAGTCTTCGGTGACGTGCCCGTGGCTTCTGTGGAAGCGTCAGAACTTTGATTTGTCTACATTGGATTTAGGGGGTGTTGGCCTGGGGAAGTAGACACCTGCTTGGACAAACTCCGTTTTGGCGCACTCGACCAATATGCGCTCTCAGGAAGCGACTAGAGTTGTGTACTCTGTGAATCGGCCGGCAGGACCGCATTGCTCGCGGGGTCGATCCTCTCGTCGTCGATCATCTCCGCGCCGGTGGCTCGAGGCTCCGTCCTCTCGGGACCCGCGGGGGTTTTCTCGGTCTCGAGCGTCGCGGGCGGAGTTGGCCGCTTGAGTCTCCTCGAACCGGATGTAATGTGCAGCTCTGTCGAGGAAGTCTTATAGGGAGGCTGGTCGGTGTATGGCCACGACCTCGTAGAATTTGGAGTCTCGGCGCAGTCCTTGCTCCATCAGGTAACATTTCATCTCGTCTGATGTATTTACCTGCATTGCCTCCTGGGTGAACCTTTCGATGTACTTCCGGAGGGGTTCGTCCGGGGCCTGGATTATGGCCCCCAGCGCAGCTTCTGTCTTCGGGTGACGCCGGAATGTTGTGAAGTGTCTTAAAAAGAGGTCCTTCAGGACCCTCCACGACGTGACAGATTCCGGCTCCAGAATTTTGTACCACGTCATGGCACCCTTCCTCAACGTTGTCGCGAAGAGTCTGCATTTGATAGCTCCTCGGACATTTCGGTAGTCGAGCATCGCCTTGATATCCTCCAGGTGGTCGTCTGGGTCGGAGGTACCTTCGTACATCGAGAGTGTCGGGGGGCTTCTCCATCCCGTGGGGAATGGAAGCCGCCATGATCTCCCGGGACAAGGGGGTCCTGTAATCGTCTTCGTCACTGAGAATTGGCGACTGAGGGGGTGATGACACTAGTGGCGGAGGCGCTTGATTTTGTCCCCTCGGCCTCCTGACCGGGGGTTCGACCCGCGGAGGTCTGGTCGGGGGATCCCCCCTGGCTGGCCGTTGCTCCCGGACATGTCTCCTTGGCGACCTGGTCCGTTCCCGCACTGTTTCGGGTTGGGGCCTATCTAGCCGGGGTCGACGATTCCTGGGGCGAGGGGATGGACTCCTCGAGTTTCCGTTCTGGTCTTCCCGCGGAGGGAACCTCAACGAGGCTTTGTGCTCTAGTGCGCCAATCCGTGCGTTCTGTTGAAACACCAGTTGATTCATTTGGTTGATGGCCGCGAAGAGGGAGGCCACCGTCGAATCTGCTCCGGTGGGGACAGGGATGGGCTGGAATGCTGCCGGGCTCCTTGGTCGAAGAACAATCTGGTGTGCAGCTTCTGCGGATGAGGGAGAGGCAGTCTGGCCGTTCCTCTCGTCGGTCTCCGGAGGTTGGGATGCCTCTGTTTGCTTGCCGCTGTTTGCGGCGGGAGCGAGGATGAGGTTGTGAGCGGCATCGTCGTGGTGTGGGCTAGCCATGATTGCGGAATGTTGATGAAACTTTGGTTCTCTGCTTAGAGGAACGAGGAAGTTTTGATCTGACCTGATCAGAAGGGGACCAAGGACTTGCCACACGACGTTAATCTGCTGCCTGTTTACCGGTGTTGAAAAGGAGATGGGGGGTGTACCTGCAAGACACTCCGATGCCAAAGTAAGAGTTTGGACAGAGTGACAGCAAATACAGAAAGGGGGTAAGAAGAGAATACCTGACCCTCTTGTGAAAGAGGGTATTTATAGAGAGACCCCAACGCATGGCCAACGGTCATTTGAGTTGGGTTGGATGGCCAGGCCCAACCCAAGTGACTGTTAGGGCTTACGTGGCGTAGTGAAGACCAGAACGTGGTCTTCGCCCTAGTTCAATTGCTCCGTGAACTCCGGAAAGTGGGTTGACCTGCTTTTTCGGAGGTGGGCAGTTGGTGGATGACGTGTCCCCGCGGAAGGGAGCACGTGGAGAACGTGTGAAGGACACGTTGTTCTGCTTGATAAGGGAGGAGGTTCTGCCCGCAGAGGGACCATTGCCTGCTCGACGGGAAAACTGTGCTCGACGGTTGTGGTCCAAGCTGGATTGGGCTTGACAAAATACTATTGGGCTGGGCCTGCCCGGTAAAGCCGGGGCCCAGGCCAGATCAATTTTAATGAGGGGAAATAGTTTTTTGAGAGACTTTAAAATGACTTGATCAAAATTCATTATTTGGATAAAAATAAAGTAAATTATTAAAATGATGTAAATTTACGAAGTATTTTATTCAAGTTAAACTTAAGAAATTTTAAATGACACCAAAAAATAAGAAATTTGAAATTATTCATTCACTCTATATTATACTATTGTTAAATTGTTTATTAATAATTTTTTAAAATTTTCAAGATGACCCTCATACTTTACGAAAATTTTAAATTTATCCATAAATTTTTCTAAAAATTGCAAATAAGTTCCTAAAATTTTAAAAATTTTAAAAATTAATTCGTTCAAATATTTAAAAATTGCTATTTAGCCCATATTTTTCATATTTTAATTTTGACTCAAAAGTTTTAAAATATATGAAAATGATCCTAAAAATTTATCGACGAATCATTTTAATATTTCATCCAAACAAAAGAATTTAAATTGAATGAATTTCAATTGAATCATTTAAATTACTTAGAATTTTAAAAATTTTAAAAATTTTCAGTTTGCCCCATGCAAACACACTTTTAGGTAAATTGTAAATTCTTTAAATTTAAAATCAATTAAACTAATAATTAAGATTTAAACAAAAATAAACAAATGATAAATAGAGGTGGTGAATTGAACTTTTAATATTAGAAAAATAAAAACTAATAATATTTGTTAACTTCTAAAGATGAAATATTCTATAAATATTTATCATTTACTTTTTTTTCCCTAATCATCTTAGCTATGAGTTGAAATAGTTTTAAATAGAAAGAATTCACAATTCGTTTACGATTACATTTTCAGAAGTCTCTTCAAGTTTATATATTTAAAGTTACACTATGAAAAACCCAATTGTACTCACAGCTAAGTCGTAGATAAATTTCTAAATTTTTTTTAACGTTTTCTAACATACAATTTTAACACGCAAAACTTAGGTTTAATCACGTCTAAGTTGTGAATAAATTTATAGAAAACTTTTATAGTCAAAAATATTTTTTGGAGGGGAAGTTAAATAACAAAAAAAAAAAAAAGATAAAACAGTTTTTTTCTTATATAATTTGTAGAAGTGAAGATAAAATTGTAGGAGGTGTGAATAAAATTTTTCTATAAATATTAGACTATGGGCTTGGTTTTTTTTTTTTTTGGTTGCATTTAACAAAACTTTTTCATTAATATTATTATACTAAATTGGTTTAATTATACTCTTTATCCTAGTCTTATATCTCAAATTAGTTTTTACCCTTTATTTTAAAAAATACTTACTTTGGTGTGTTATCTGCAATCTTATATAAAGTCATCATTACATTAAATGAAAGTTCATGTGGTTCTTAACCCTTTTATGTGGCATTTTATGACATATCAAAGAATAATCAAGTTGGTCATCTTCAAAACACTCATTTGATATATGAAGGAAAGATGAATCTCAAATTAAAATGGTTAGGAATGTTAGAGTAACAATGTGTTTTTTTATTGGGGAAGAAAGTTTGAGAAACTCACAAATAATGAAAAGAGAAAGATGAGTTGTGATTGGGCAACTTGTGCATTCAATTCTATTTAGTGCTGACAATAAATCGAACCAATTCGAAAATAGTTTGGAATTCGATTTGACAATTAAATTATTGAACTAGGTTCATGAATCAAATGAGTTGAGTATGAGCGAAAAATTAAGTTCGTTAACTAAATGAGCTGAACTTGAACTATACATAGTTCGACTCGTTAGATTCATGAGTCAACTCGATTACATATGAGAAGAATTATACTGTCTTTAAGATTAGGTTTAAATATTTACTCCAAATCTTAGACAAATTTAATCTTCAATTTAGTAGTTTTTGAATTAGACTCTCAAGTGTATCTCTTGAAAGTTGTGTAGGTTTTGAATTAGTAGATTTCGAAGATAAAGTTAAATTTCAATATGATTACTTTTATTTTATTTTAAAAAAATATATTTATTTAAAAGGTCAAATATACTATATATATATATATATATATATATATATATATATATATATATATATATATATATATATATATATATATATATATATATATATATATATATATATATATATATATATATATATATATATATATATATATATATATATATATATATATATATATATATATATATATATATATATATATATATATATATATATATATATATATATATTTTAAAAAATAGTTTTTAAGTCCGTGAATCATGTGAGCTGAACCTAATGAGATGAACCTAACGAGTTGAACCGAATTGTTCGTGAACTTATAACGAGTCGAGTTTGAGCTTAAAAAAAGTTCGTGTCGAACTCGAACTCGAACCAATTCTTAACGAGTCGAGCCTAGCTGAGTTGAGTTCGACTCGACTCGACTCATTTTCAGCCCTAAGTCTTGCAATTACTTGCAGTTGCAAAATTAATAAGATTTCCACAGTTTATGGGCAGCGAGAGACTCTGCAAAAATCTTCTTCTTCCCTAATTTCTGTCAAACCCTAATCTTTTTTCTTATTCAATTTTATTTCTTCTTCTTCCATTAACAATTTTTGCACAGAGTCATTCTTGCAATCAAGGTGTGATTGAATCTCTCAAGTGAAGAGTGAAGAACAAGATAGAATTTTGATCGGTTGATAAAATCTTGTTCATCAAGATTGATTTGGAATTCTCAAAATTTTGAGTTAATTCCGACATGATTGTCATTGATTGACAGTACAAAAAAATTTATATTGTCAACGCATCATTCTTTTTCTTATTAAAATAACTATCATTTTATTCAATATATTTTATTTTAAAATGATTGTTATTCTCATTTTTTATTATAGAAATGATTGTTATATTTTTAATTATGTATTTTAATTATTACTCTTTACACTATTTTCAATATATAAATATGACTAATTTAATAAAAGTTTAATATTTTATAATAATATTAATACATTTATTAATTTGTGTACAAACACATCAATCGACAATCATTTTAAAACAAAAATAATACTACCTTGAACTTTCTATTTTTGATAATATAAAAAATATTCTTTTTCATTAGTTACATATTGAAAAAAAATTCAACATCTAAAAAAAAATTGATGATATGTATTTTTATTGATATTTTTAATAATTTTAATATAAATCATAAATTTTAAAAAAATTGTTATTTTATACTAAACTTTTTAAATATCAAATACAAAATACTATATTTTGAAAAAAAATGTATTTAATATTTGAAATAATCAATATAACCAATATTTTTTAATTATTATTTATAAAAAAAAGGACAAAGTTAATTCTACCAAAATCTTTCTTAAATTTGATATGTTTTGAAGTTTTTTAGATGTTTAAAAAATTGAATAAAATTATAATTTAACAAAAAATTGATTTTATATCGGGCTATTTGAAAAAAAATGATTTTATATCGATTTTTTCAAACATTTGATATTCATAGATTTTGAAAATGGATTATGCTTTTAAATTATTTTTTTCAAAAGTTCAGTATAAAAATATAAATTTTACATCAATTTTTTTAAAAATTCAATAATAAGTCTAATATTAATTATCAAAAAATTGATTTAAGAGTATTATGATAAAAGTGTCAATAATAGAGTGCCATGAACAATGAAGTGGATACAAGATTAAAAAAATTGTAGTACTACTAGACTTTGAGAGTTGTTATCTCATGTCATTCATCCAATACATTGAAGTAACTTAAAATTTCCAAAATATCATTGTGAAGGCTTCGTAGAAACTTTACATTTGGCTGAAGTTGGTTGGCCATACAAAACTTAAAAAAGTGACATTTTTTATGTTTTAATGAAGAGCTCAATTGTGCCAAAATTCTCTCAAGTGTAAGTATTTGTACCGCTAATAAGGATGGTTACATGAAAATAATGAAGGTAGGTACTAAGCTACAATTGACTATTTTTGTTTGTCCATCGACTTCCGATGATACAATATGATCTTTTAGTGTGGTATAGTGTACGAAATTTTTTTTCTTCAAAAATCATTGAGAAACATAAGGTCTTTATCAGAGACGATGTACCTTAGAATCTCATGCAGACGACAAAATTTGACATAAATGTTAGGCTAAGTTAATAGTAGAAAATTTGGTTATGAGAGAAATAAATTGTACATATTTTTTAAGCCTATCGCATATGAACCATATCACACTGTGTACATACAACTTTTGTATGTGTGTTATAAAGTCAATAGTAAGTCTTCTATGTTTTGTTGGTAAGCTCGTTAGTAAGTAAGTATACCTTATCTTTAAACTATAAGTTGGCGGGTCAAATTGTATATAATTCTCTACTTTGTTAAAAATAAAAAATAAAAATAAAATATAAGTTGGCGGGTCAAATTGTATATAATTCTCTACTTTGTTAAAAATAAAAATAAAAATAAAATAAAAAAAGTAATAACCACACCTGGTGGGACTCGAACCCACAATCGCTTGATTAGAAGTCAAACGCCTTATCCATTAGGCCACAGGTGCAAATTATTGATAAAAATATTTATTGTTATTATTTATTTAATATACACATACATGCTTGCCATATATATATATATATATATATATATATATATATATATATATATATATATATATATATATATATATATATATATATATATATATATATATATATATATATATATATATATATATATATATATATATATATATATATATATATATATATATATATATATATATATATATATATATATATATATATATATATTGATATTGATTTTTATATTCGCCTTCAACAACTATTATAGTACGTTATTTAGTCTTAAATTTCCTACGACCAAGGATCTTAGTTTTATACATGATTCTCACTTTTGATAACTTTATCTTGGTTTTATTTTTGATTTTGTTAATAATTAATTTTACAATCTATTATATTGTGACATTTTTGTTGATGAATACTTTTTCACATTTGTGATTGAGACACAACATTTTCACCTTGAATGTTGTTGTTCTTAATATTCTATTAGACAACATAGTGTAGTCACACTTTTTCAAGAAGTTAAGTTCTATGATGAATATAGATAGCTTAGACATAATGAATTAGGTAGTGTGTTGAGAATGTAATTTCTTATGTCGAAGCAGGTAGTGCTCGACAGAAACAAAGATGTGTCTAAACTTGTAGTGTGTGTAGAATTGTATAAGATGTCGAAGTGTCGAAGCAGGTTGCTTGACACATGATTTCGACTTAGATCAAAATTGGTATTTTTGCCTTTTGTATTTTTGAGCTTTAGCTTAGGGAGCAAGCTAGCTCAATTATAAATAGAGAGTAACCCCCTATTTTGAGTTAGAAGAAGAACAGTCTTGCTAGGGCTGACAATGAACCAAACCAATTTGAAAATAGTTTGGAATTTGATTCGACAATTAAATCATTAAACTAGGTTCATGAACTAGTTAGTCATAAAAAAAACATAAGACTTTGGAATGGTGAAGAAAAAACCTAAAATATTTGTCATTTATTTATAGTCTTTTAACTCTGTGGCTGACTGACGAAGAAACATGAAATTTGGTGATGGAGATTAAACATATTGAATATATTTACGTCTAATTTACCATAATTCAATGTGAAAAAGGAAAATATAAATTAATTTTAGCTTGATTATTTAATTTTAATTTCTACCTATATTATATAAAATATAAGTCAGGGATTATAGTCTTTTAACTTTGTTTTTTCGTGGGGATAAACCTAAAATTTTGTGATGGAGTTGAAAAATAAAATATAATTAATATTTTACATCTACTATAGTCTATTATGTTTGGTGCTTAGTGATAAAAAAACCTAATACTTTGGGATGGTGAAGAAAAAACCTAAAATATTTGTCATTCATTTATAGTCTTTTAATTATGTGGCTTACTGACGAAGAAACATGAAATTTCATGATGGAAATGAAACATGTTGAATATATTTACATCTAATTACCGTAATTCAACGTTAAAATGGTAAATATAAATAAGTTTGAACCAAATGAGTTGAATATATTGAACATATTGAATATATATATTAAAAAATAGTTTTTATGTCCGTGAATCATGTGAGTTGAACCTAATGAGATGAACCTAACGAGTTGAACCGAACTGTTCGTGAACTTATAACGAGTCGAGTTTGAGCTTAAAAAAAGTTTGTGTCGAACTCGAACAAATTCTTAACGAGTTGAGCCGAGCTGAGGTGAGTTCGACTCGACTCGACTCATTTCCAGCCCTAATTCTATTTAATAAAAAAAATTAAATCATTTATAGCTTGTTGGTTAAACAACCAACTTACTAACTAATCACTTGTCAGTTAAATAATTCAAGCCTCTAGCAAATAACTTATTAAACAAACAACCTAGGAATACTGTATTTTTTTTTAGAATTATCAAACATGATCCTATAATTCTAAACATGGAATTATAAAAAAATATCCTATAATTCTAAACATACACAATCTTAAGTTGTTCTATCGACTATATAAATCTATCAGTTTTTAAAATTTTGGGAAATTTAGTAATGATTGCAACTTTTTTTTGGACAACGAGACTACATATGCTTATAAAGTGGAACTTAGTCTACATATGCTTGCTCTTTCCATGAAAAATTAGATTTCAGGTTAAAAAATATTTGTTCGATAGATTCTAGATTAAATTTATGGATCACTTATTATCGATCATAGGCTTCAATGATTTCGACATTTTGCATTCAAACTCCATCAACAATGAATCCAATCAAATTACTTGACTTAAAACAAATATGTTAGTTATATATCTTGATTCACATGATGACATAGTTGTGATAGGTTGCTTCTTTGTACACCAAGAAATGGTAGTCTTATATACATAAAAACATAGCATGAGTTACTTTTTCTATTAGTTTTGTCACCACACCAACCACAATCTGGTAGGGGTGTTCAAAATTAAATGTGCCCGATAGAAAATAGTTAATTGAACCGAACCAAACTGAAAACTACTAAAAATTGCATTTTTGTTCAGATGTGTTTGGTCCATTTTTAACAGAATCGTATTGTTTGGTTCAGTTTGCGGTTTGTATTTTGCAAACCGAAACCAAACGACACTTTGTTAGAACCCACATCCAACCCAAACTCAAAGACTTTCTGCTTTAGCCTTACGATTACAAACGATTTTCTCTTCCTCACACTTATGGTTTCATCTTTAGCTAGGGGTGGCGAACGGGCTTGCTCGCCTCGTTTTGACCTGCCTCGCAAAAGCCCGCAAAAAAAAGGGTGAGACGGGGCATACATAGTTGAGGATGCGGATCTAAAACCTTGGTTTGTCCTACAAAAAAAAGAATAACGGTCGGGCGAGGTGGTCCCACGGACATTGTACCATTTAAGCATAAAAATTGCAGTTTTTATGTTACTGCATGTGTCCGCAAAAGCCGGTAAAATACGAGGCAGACATATTAGAGGATGCGGGCCTAAAATCTTGGCATGTCTCACTAAAAAGTGCGCGCGAAATGGACATGCCCAACATGCGGGGGCCATTTTGTCACCCCTAGCTTCAACCTTCTAAAATATTTTCTAATAGTATTGCATCTTCTTCTCCAAGTACATCTCGTCTCTTCTTCTCTAATCTCTTCCTCTCTTATGCCATTGTTCTGTATTTCAATTTCATTTTTATCATGCATCTTATTCTCTAATCCTTTTTTCTGTTCTTTCTTATTCATCTTCTTTAATCTCTCATCTCCTTTGTTTTTTTTTTCTTTTTCAATATAATGTTTTTTATATTTTTTTATGGTATTGTTTTATATTTTTCATTCCACTTTTGTATAATATGATATTTGTATATTACATGGGAATTTCTTCTCCAAATATGATGAGTTTTATTGTTATTTGGTAATGTATGAATGACTAAATACAAAGTTATGTCGTCCTTTATATGTGTGTGTATGAATCAATAAAAATGTTATAAAAAAACTAAACCAACTGAACCAACCCATAACACATTGGTTTAATTTGGTTTGGTTTAGTTTTAATTTTTAAAAACCAATCAAACCAAACCAAATCACACATTTTTTTCTTGCGCTTCAGATGATTTTTAGCGTTAAAACCGTCTAAATTGCATTGCAAACACCCCTATAATCTGTGGCATATCTCTATTTTCTTCAATTCTTTTGTTGGTGTCAACCTATCCTCTAGGGAATCTTCCCTAGGGTTTTAATCCACATAGTTAACCCTATGGGAGTTGGAGGAATGGGTCACTTCAACTTTCCTTTTTCTTTTAAGCATTAAAATATCTTGTTGACCTCTTCTTTCCACATATTGATCGCCTCTAAGCACACGTACCCCATGTTGTCTAAGGGGTATTTAATTTTTAAATAGAGAGTTGGCATGTCGAAGATAATTTTGTATGATGAAATAATGTTCACCCCATGTTATGGCCTTGGTGTACCCCCTCCTAGATGTTGTTAAAATTGTGATATATCCTCGGACTTGCAGTTGTTCTACAAAAAAACCCACCAGCAAACTTTTAAAAGGTTGAAAGAGCTCGAGATCTAGTTCTAAACCTTTGAATGCATCCTAATAGAGGACGTCGGCCGAGCCCCATGAATCTACAAGTTCCCTTTTGACATTTCAGTTATCAATTTGTAATTTAATCACCATATGGTCATATTCACAGGTGATAAGTGCTAAATTGTAGTGATATTGAGTATAAATAATTGGCATTTATTGGCTTAATTCAACCAGTAAACCTCAACTTTTGTGCATATGTTGTATAGTTTACGTTATAATGTATATATTGCGTATCATGTAAATATCATTGAATTTAATTGTTTTTCTCTCATTTTTGTAGGTATACAAGCAATAATATTTTGTCATTGTCTTATAGAGCATTGAATAAGCTTTTCAACGCTTCCAATCGCGTGTAAAACAAAGTTACAGTTTAAAATTTATGGTTAAAACAAGTGCTGATTTGCTGTCATGTTCGCAATGCAAACAAAAGTTCGCAGTGCGAACAGAAAGTTCTAAAACACATGAAAAACACTGTTTTAACAGTAGCGAAAGATGCATAAGTTTGCTGTGCGAACGGGACTTCACTAGGCGAACACAAAAACCCATTTAAGTCATTTTTTCAGCATTTTTTAGGTTATGTTGTTTGGAAACTTTTTACCCCAACTTCATCAAACACATTCTTGAGTAGATTTAGCTTAGAAACAACATTGGAGGGTGCATCTTGACGATCTAGAGTTGAATCCACTTCAATCGGAGTTGATAGACTGTGAGATTTGTGTTCTGCTTCCTTCCTCTCTCTATGTATTTTTCATTTGTTGGGGTTTTGTATGTAAGTTTATCTTGATTGTATGTATATTTATGGATCTTTGTATAAAATCTCTTTTACAACTCTTTATCGATGGTTATCTTGATTTTTTACTTAATGGGTTTGGATTGCTAGAGACATATACGGTTCGAACTCGATCTAAGATGAACATCTATTAGATTCTAAACTCTAGACATAGATTTAGGACTAATATTCACGTGGGTATCGATTCTTAATGCTCCGTGTTGTTTAGTTGCGTGAGACATCACCGATGAGGCGATGTAGTTGTTCTCTCGACTTTGCATTAGACATAACCTCTGTTGTGAGTGATACGTGATGATATTAACGAGCGATTTAGGTTGTGTGCATTTGATCCATATATTTTTAGTACATGATGGGTAGAACTAAATACAACTCCTGACGAGTTTTCTCATTTCTTAAGAATGTATTTACTTTCTTGTTTTATGTATTTTTTCTTTTGCGTTTTTATTCTAAGCCATTTAAACCCAAGCTTAGAGACGTAGAGATTGTCGAACGACATTCTTTCACTCACGCTGATCCCTGTGGAGACGACTTAAATCCCGGAAGAAATTCTTCAGAAAATAATATTTTTGCTTGCCGCTTTACCGTTCCAACAACAGTGTATGACTCCCTCAGCTTCTCTGCTAGATAAGCTAATATTTGTTATGGAAATAGATTTCTCAATGAACGGAGCACTAGCGATATACATCACTTGTCGAACATATATCTTTCTGGACGAACTTGACTCTCCCCCATCCTATGAACCATATAGCAATTATATTAAAAGTGTGATGTACTTGAACAAAATCATGCCTTTCTTCATGACTTCGACCCCTTCTTGTTTGGGGAATTCTCTGGCGATCCAGTCTCAGCAGACACACTCTTCTATATGAACTTTGGGAATTACTTCATACATTACTCTAAAGACATGCCTACTTGATGAATCGCTTGATTTTTCTCTTCAGGTGGTGACACTCATCATTTAGGTGACCTTTTATTTTGAGATACATGGACTATTTATCTAGCTCACTCCCCCATTATGTATCCTTTTGTGAGCAATGGGTTCGAGAAAAGCCCTGTTGTGATAGATCTCTTAAAGGATATACTCTCTCATTGTATTTAGCAGTGTGAAATGCACTAGAGGCCTTCTAGCATGCTTAAGTGCGGTATTTTCTTGTACTAAAATAGGTTTCTAATTCTTCCGCTGGCCGCCACCTCGCTCTTTCACATCTCGTGTTCTCTTTTCTGCATTGTATTCTTCTTCTTTGATATAATATTTTCCCTTTCCATGATTAATTTCATAGAAGTTTCTAGCTTCTAGATCAACGACTCGTTTAATTTCCCGACGATAAGATCGTTATGAAAAGCTCCAACAAATATCTCCTGATTTAGTTTGGCTACCTTGATGGTTTTCTCGTTAAATCAGGTTAAATATTTTTGCAAGGACTCGATATGACCTTGGCTAATATTGAACAATCATGTCATGGAGACCTTTCGGTGTGTGTTGGCCGAGAAATGATGGATAATCTTTCTCGTCAGATCCAGATAGCTCAATATTAAGAACTTAGAGAGACTCATATACCATCAGAGGGACGCCCTTTTCAACGTTCTAGCCATTAATTTTCATTTTAGCAAGCCAGTTTCCCCAATGATAGCTAAAAGTATGTTGATGGAGATTATGTGCTCTTGTGAATTGCTTTTGCCCTCAAACAATACTAAGGATAGTGATTTGAAAGTTTCAGGGAAAAAGGCGTTCAGAATTTCAACAATAATTTATTGAGAATATACAGACTCTTCTTGCTCAATTACATCTAATTTTTCTTGTTAGTATTACTATTGCACCCTAAAATTTGTCCACCGGTTTTCCGACTTTGACTGTCTTTTGCTTTGTTTTTCATCTGCATATCATTTAGGTCGCATTTTGCCCGTGTTATCAGCCAGATTGAATGTATCAGGATTTTATCCGCTTTGCTCGCGTTTTAGGCGATTCAAATCATTCAAATGAGAGGTTCAGTGTCGAAATCGAGCGAAAGTCGCTCTCCTTTTGATGATTCAATCCATGTTGATAATATCAGCGCATTTCGGTGCTCGCCTGTTTTCCATAACATTTTTGCATTTTTATTGCTATTTTTGTTCAATTTAATTATGTAGAATAGTTTTTGTTTTATATTTTTTTGATTATGTAGAAGATATTTTAAATAGGATTTTAATATTGTTTTTTTTAAATAGATAGAATTATTTTTCTTTTATTCGAATTTTTTTAATTTGTTTTTAGATAAATTTTTAGAATTAATTTTATTAGAATAGATTATTAATTGGTTTCATTTTAGATTTTTTTAAATACTTTGGAATATTTTTGTTTTGAATAGAAAATAGTTATTTATTTATTAATTAATTAATTGGTAAGATTAGTTAGTTATTAAAGTAGATTATGTTAATTAGAATTAATCATTTGCATTGTTTTTAGTTTCTATTTAATCAGGAATTATATTAGTTTTTATTAATTAACTTTTTTCATTATTAGTTAGTTTTGGAGTTAACGTTAATCATCAGTTTAATCATCATCAATTTATCAGTTAATTAGCCAGTGCCACGTGTCAAGTTTCAGTGGTATATAACCACTATTCATCATCACCTTCAGAAGAACCCTAATCTAGGTCAGAAACCCTAGCCGCGGAGGCCTCTCTCCCTTACCACTCATTACCTGCAACTTCATCATTAATTTTTTTTGGACTCCACACCTCTCCTCCGTTCTTCATCACCCTCCTAGCTTCATCTTCCT
This sequence comes from Lathyrus sativus, assembly GCA_963859935.3. Lineage (NCBI taxonomy): Eukaryota > Viridiplantae > Streptophyta > Magnoliopsida > Fabales > Fabaceae > Lathyrus > Lathyrus sativus. The sequence goes on along the minus strand of OZ012740.1, from coordinate 622,117,263 downwards.
CGTTCCAGTTTCCAGCAACAACCAAACTCAAAACTGTCCCAACTTTTCCGTCAACCTCATCGCCAGAAACCTTCAAACCTTCCTCCATTTTTTCAAACCACAACGACCACCGAAACTACGCTTCTCACCACACATCCACGCGAAATTCAAATCCATTCACCCAGAAACCCTTGAGACAACCCATATCGTCACCTTCTTCGCCGTTTCCGTAACCCCAATCGCCGGTAACCCATTCATAAAATCAAAACCAACAATCAAATCTCAAACACCATTAACGAACCTAGAAATTTCATCAACCTTCAACACAAATTCCTAAACCACAAACAACAATCTTCAACCTCAACAGAGCACTATCCAGCAAAACCCTTTCGCAAAACCAAACGCAGAAATTCGAAACATTACCCAGATCGAAATTCATCTTCTTCTCAAACAGACCACACCACCCTCAACCCAGCCGAAACCCTCCGAACTCCACCGTCGTCCTCTCTTCATCAACTTTCGAAAGCCCTTCACCATTTTTCCACAACAACACTTCAACCACCCTCCTTTCTCACTTTAATTTCCAAATACCCTAACATTCCGCAAATCCCTCACAACAACAACTCAACCCACAACAAATCGACCGTAAAACCCATTTTTCGAACTTCAACAAATCAAATAACCCTGTTCAAACCCTAAACCCCAACCTCCACAAGAACTCAATCAACACCAAGAAAATGAGAAAATAGAAACAGAGTGAAGGAGATTCGGGTTCAACTGAGAAGTGAAGCGGAAAGTTTGATGTTGGAGGTTGAAGTTTGATTGTTGAAACGAATTGGAGAAAGAGATGTTGGAGCTTGATTTTGAAAGAAAAGTGAGAGAAAGGGTCGAACATGAACAGAGGGAGTGTGGATCGATCGGGGTCACAAGGAGAGGATATTGTGTCTTATTTTCTTTATTTATTTATTATTTATTTTTTTTTATCTTTTTGCTGATTTTTTGTTTGTTTGTTTGTTTTTGTGTTGAGGATCTTGGACTTCAGCCCACATGCACCGGGTTTCCATTGAACCACCCCCCGTTTTTCACTTCTAACCCCTCCCCAGTTTTTTTTATTATTAATTATTTCTAACCTTTTTTTTTTTATGTATATATTATACAGACAGTTTTTTTTATGTAAATATATATATATTTAGTTAATATTATATTATTTTTTTAAACATTTATTGTGTTAGTACTTTATATTTTCTTTTAGAAACTTTTATATAGTTTTTTCTAAAAAGTTGTTTATATTATTTTCTTCTTAACTTTTTCTTTTCTATATATTATATATTGTATTTCTTTAGCTTCTTTTTTAGAGTATATATATATATATATATATATATATATATATATATATATATATATATATATATATATATATATATATATATATATATATATATATATATATATATATATATATATATATATATATATATATATATATATATATATATATATATATATATATATATATATATATATATATATATATATATATATATATATATATAGAGAGAGAGAGAGAGAGAGAGAGAGAGAGAGAGAGAGAGTGTGTTTTATTTCAATTTCTTTTAGAATTTTGATTTATATTTTCTTTAGAAGTTGGAATTTATTTTTCATCTGTTATTGGTCGTTTTGTCCCATTTTTTTGTTTTGGTCGATGAAGAGATTTTCTTCGATTCTCCGTCAAATTATTGATGAGAAATGAAGGACCTGAGACCGACTTTCTCTCCTCTTTCTCATTTTCGACTTTATTCCATTTTCATCTGTTTTGATCGATGACGACATTTCCGTAATTCATTACCAGTCAAATTATTGATGAATAATATTAGATCCAAGACCACTTCTTTCTCTCCTCATTTCTTTTCATCTTCTCGATTTTATTTTGACTTTCGGTGATCGATGAAGTCTTGTATCCGCAAGACGAGATCCCATCTTGTTTTGGTCCATGCGACATGATTTAATTGGAGAACGATCCTCAATATCGTTTCTCTATCTTGTCCATAGCACAAAAATCGATACACGACCTCTTAAAGTTTGACTTCCCTTATAAGTCGAGTTATGACGGTTTAGCATCACGTTGGTCCCGATTCAAAGCATTATCAAGTACCAAAAGAGGAGAAGATTGGAATGGAGCTTGCACACAATGTCAAGGGTCAACGGAACCACTCCGTTCGGTAACATCTTTCTAATTCAAGTCTTTTAATCAACCACCGAGTGTTGTGAGTTCTAAGCAATAGATACGTGGGAAATGATGAGTGGGGGGCCTCCTCTCATTCGTCTAGGGTGTTTAGCGTATACCCTTTGGGCAATATGCGACGCATTCTCTCCTACGCCTTAGGTTCTAGCGTGTGTGTCCCGAGTTCCTTCATGTTTAGTCGCGTTAGGCCTGCTTCCTCTTTTCCCTCGCCCTCGTGCGATCGAGACTCTTTTCTCTCGCCTCCTGGCGATTGAGATCCCCTCTCTTGCCCCCGTGCAATCGAGACCTCCCTTTTCTCTCGCCTTCGTGCGATCGAGACCGTTTTCCGTAGTTATCTGAACTATAACTGCTCTGATTTCTCATACCAGACGAGAATATGTAGGCACAAGACAGCGATGTCTTGGCGAGCACCCTTTCCCTTTTTTCCGTAGTTAGCTGAACTACAACTGCTCTAATTTCTCATACCAGAAGAGAATATGTAGGCACAAGACGGCGATGTCTTGGGGAGCACCCTTTCCCTTTTCTCCGTAGTTAGCTGAACTACAACTGCTCTGATTTCTCATAGCAGATGAGAATATGTAGGCACAAGACGACGATGTCTTGGCGACCACCCTTTCCTTTTTTTTTTCCGTAGTTAGCCGAACTATGGCTGCTCTGATCTCTCATATTTGTTGAGAGTACATAGGCATAGGATTGCAATAATCCTAGTGAGCACTTTTCCCTTTTCCCCTTTTAGGTAACCCGTACCTTTAAACCAATGACGTTTTACGCCCGTTCTACCGCAAACAGGTAACGCCTAAGTCTCCAATGGTCGAGCAACAATACACCTAACTGCTAGAATGCATGCGCTAGTATCGTCTACCTCTTCTCTCATCCCCGTACGATTGAGAATACCCCGTTTACCCGTAGTTAGCCTGAATTACGTTTTACTCTGATTTATCGTACCAGACGAGAATACGTAAGCAGAAGACGCGATGTCTTGGCGAGCAATCCCCCCGTAGTTTCCCGAAATACGTTGACTCTGACTTTCCCATTGCACGAGGGAATACGTAGGCATAGGGCGGTGATGTCCTATCGAGTCAGTTCTTTCCGTTCTTTTCAGTTCTTTCCGTTTAGCACTAGCAGTCGTAAATAGTTTACTTTTTCACCCATATACTAGACAACAAGCGTGGATCTCGTCGAGTACGACGGACATGAGGGGTGTTAATACCTTCCCCTTGCGTAACCGACTCCCGAACCCGAGATTTGGTTGCGATGACCTATCTTATTCCCTTTTCGTAGGTTTTCTCTAATCGTTTCCTTTCCTTCTCTTTGAGATAAATAACGAGCAGCGGCGACTCTTCTGTCCTTTCCGGCCACTCTTCGCAGCAATGTGACAGTTGGCGACTCTGCTGGGGACGGACTAGGCACGCCTAGTGCAAACAGACTCATGCGAGTCAATCCTAGCATTTGTTTGCTTGTCTTTGGGTGTGTATATATTTGTGTGTTGTATTTTGTATATTGTTGTATTTACATTTTCCGCACTATATTATTATTTGTTGTTGTTGTGCTGTTATGCTGTTGGGTGGTTGATCCTTTGAGAGATAAGTCAAAACCCAGGCTTGAGGATACACATAAAATTAGAGTGGAAAGTAGTGAAGACCTGTATGTTAGGCATGCACTAGTCCTTGCGAAATCTGCGTTCAGACGAGGTTTTTTTGTTGAAGACATCCTATCCTGTGCATTGGTCAGGAAAGGGTGTTGGATCCGAAAGCTGTCGACTCTGGTGACCGATCACTTTGGAGTCAGCTAAGTGAGGCTGCTTTGTGAGACAATGATGCCAAACCAAAAATGGTGAACGTATCATCGTTTCTTTAAAGTCTGTAACACTGACGACCGCATAGGATGTCGAACCTTATCAATTTAGGTCCATACCTGTGAGAGGGATTGGGGTTATGTAGGAAACTTGACCTCCAACCAACTCGATATTTTGGTTTTCTCTTCAGAACGGACTTTTGAACTTGTCCAGTCAGCAGTACAACAGTTGTTCAGTGCTTTGTGGGATCTTTGATCCTTTGTTTGTTGCATCAGCATTTGCATTGCATTTCATGTGCATCTCATGTTTGCATGTTCATCCTTGGCCGGAACAGAGAGCTTACCCATCTTTTGTCCAATCCGCAGTTGATTTCCCGACATTCGCACCGGACTTGAATTAGCTTCTAGAAGGATCATGGACTCAGGAGAGCAGAATTTGGTTGTTATAAGAGCAGAGTTTGAGTTGATGAAGAATCAGTTGGATCAACTCATGGAAGCCATGACGGCTATGACGAGAGGAGAGGCCAATGCTCAAAGGACTCTCGTGAACAATGTTGCTCAAGCTCAGCCTGTGCAGATTCCTGTTGGAGAGCATACTATTGTCAGAGATATGGATTCATCTTCTCTTCATGACTCAGATTATCAGATTTCACTTTCCTTATACCAGATCTTCGAAGGGTTGTTCCGAAGATTAATCCTAAGAACCCGCAGACTGTTGAATTTATGAGAAGATATCGTTTGTTGGATGAAAAACTTGACGCCCTGATGAGTCAGGATACTCTTAATCTGAATGCTTCGAGCATGTTTTTGGTGCCAGGTCTTGTGATGCCTCCGAAGTTCAAGATGCCAAAATTTGAGAAATACAAAGGAGATAGTTGTCTGAAGCAGCATTTGGTGATGTTTTGCAGGTTTCATACCCCAAATTTGTCCTACCTTTGTACAATCTCCATTCTGTATATTTACCCACTTGCTTTATTCCAAATGTCCAAAAATATGTTGTTATTTTCACTTGAGGATGTCAAGTTAGACGTGTGGACAATGTTGAATGAGGAATGGTTCAGGCCACTTGGTTGAAGCTAATTTTTGCAGATTTTTCAATACAGAGCATATTTGAAGGCATTATTTCTTGATTTCAAGGCAATGAGGTTTTTTGGTTCATGGCAATAATTCATGACAATTTCACTCCCTATGTAATATCAAATTCGAAGGTGGTGGGTGCATTTCGTTTTAAGGTCCCAATTCATTCATTTTTCAGTAGCTCAGTTAGAATTATTTTATTTTTTGAGGATGACAAGAATTTTGGAACTTAATTGAGACTTCGCCAAATTTTAAGAAAAGTTTGATAAGGCATAAATGGGAGAGTGCAAAAGTTGAAGATTTATGAATAAGTTAAGGACATCTTGATTCTTGACTTTCTATTACACATTGATCAAGGATAGTTCAAGTGGTAATGAAGCAGCTACAATTCAATTGAGGCCCACTATTTACTTTTTTTTCAAGCCTTGAAGTTGGCGCTGGTATTTCTGATCTAAATAAACCATATGCCAATATCAATCCATGATACAATTTTATATAATTAAATCCTACTGCACAAAAATCTAAAAAGTGTGTTCATAACATCATGATACAAATTAATACTCCATGTATACAAGTTACAAAGGATCATGTTGCAAATCATGCCCTACACAAATGAGAGTTTGCAACACACCGTAAATTCCTTATGCAGAGATGAAAAGGAAAGAGGATAATTGACTCCACAAAATGGCTGGCAAAACGCAAAAGGATTCCTTCGTATGGCTCCATATGGCCACAATTCCGCAACAACCGCGACATACCGCAAAAGAAAAATCAATTCTATGCATCTGCAGACGCAGTGACAATACCAGCATAAGAGATAAATTAATGGTACAATGGTCCACACCGTTTCATCACAAAGCATTACCGAGACCTGTACCTGCAGCAGAACCCGTATAAATTCAAATCACTACCAGAACAGGGCGGAAGATGAAAAAGTTCAATGGAGATGAAATTTAAAAAAAGAACCTGAATATTCGTTTCTCAATTCACAAACAACAAGAGTTGTCACAACAGGTACACTTGTCGCAACAGGTACGACTGGTCACAGCAGCAAGGAGGACGTTCTTCGCAGTACGGCCAGACCAAAAAACATACATCCACTAATAACAAATTGAGCGCACATGATTCACCAAAATGAAGACTGGTCCCACAATGTTTCATGCGCAGATTGTACCAGCTACAGGTCGTATGTCTTGGTACGAAAAATTCACAGTAGCACATAACTTCTTCTACAAAATCATAAAACGTTCTACGCGAGCCGGAGAATTGGCGGTAAAGGATTCGATGCAAAAGTGCCAGCTCAGTATTCCCATCTATCCCAAACTCCATTACCATTATGAATCTACATAATTTGAAATTTACACCTGATAAAAGAGAGGAGACAGCCCACAACTAGACCTGCAACAACAACATTTGTGATTTGAGCTCAACTGGTACCAATACAATACAATGGGCAAAATTCGAAAAATGGAAAAGAAGAGCATTGAAATGAAGAGATCAACCGTATTTCCTTTTTCGCAAGAACAATATGATGTCACTCCGTAAGCGATGCTTCGTTATCTGTCACAAACCACACACTAGTGAATCATATCGAAGAGAATGCCATAGGAGGGATAAGACAAATCGTGAGGGGAATTGGGGAGAACCGATAAAAGCAACCTGTACTACCATAAAAAAACGCATACCACGCGAGACAGAAGCCAAAACGGTACCGACTGCACAGTCTATTCATCCAGCCTTAGCATGGGTCGACATTAGTGCCAAATTTCCACTCACCTGCAAATCGAGCCAATGCTCTCACAAATGCTACACGACAAGGCCATGTACTTAGTTTACCTGCATAAAAAAAAAACCAATTCAGTACAACGCAAAAGGAGAGACATAATTTTACACAAGGTGAGATAATGTTGTGTTCAAAATACACATGAAACGAAGGCCACATTGGTCAGACTCCGCAAACATTGGCTCAAACTGTGGTTGATCTACCTCCATATGGACAGAGCAAATTGCAGTATGGCTTGACACCGTACTTTCAAGAAGGCCAAGCCAACCCTCTACCTCATAACACTTTGGCTCCTAATCAATCAACCGCGAATCCAAGGCCTCCACTGCAGCCTAGACTTCCCCTTCAATATCACCCAAGCAACCATTTTGTACAGCCTGTAACATAGCAGAATATTTTAATATTTCCTTCCGTACGTCCCCCAACTTTGGGAAGTTTGACGATTAGGCATCCAATTCAGCCAGTAAATTCAACTGCGATGAACTAGCAAATATCTGTCACATACAAATACCTACACAAGAGCAGTAGGGGAAAACACATGAGTTATTACACTAAAAGATGCACAACTATAAGTAATGAATATAATTGAAGGTTTTCGTCCTGTTGACGAAAAGCTGCATACAATAGAATGTACATCGAGCAGATTATCCTCACTGGAAGTTGTGGATGTCCTCACAGGACTTACCGCCAGGGGTATGTCGTGAACCATCAGTTGAACAAAGTTTGATATGCTTCCCGCTGTCGCAAAGGGTTCCAAGATGTTAACCTTAAAACTCCAAGTGGAAAGACTGATACCTGTTGTGCAATAGAGAGCTTGTTGTGAGTGTTTATACTAGACGGTAAAATCATATTTTGACTAGCAGTAAAATAAGGGATTATATGGTGTTGTGGTAAAATGTCTTTACCTCACTATAGACAAAAAGGAAATTGAGTGAATCGTACTACAAAGCAAAGCCTCACCTCAATCCTTCAGGGATTCTCTCCATATAAAAAACAGATGAGAATGCTGCAACAGAAAAACCCTAGCAGCCTTCAACCGAAACCCTAATCCTCCTCCAAACCTCAGATCCCACTCAAGCCTTCCTCTTCTTCTTTCAACCAAAACCGAAAACCAGTTCCTTAATATTTAACTTGGTTCTTCACCTGTCATAACAGAATAACCTCTTCATAACCCTTTCCTTCAACCATCAATAAAAAACTCAACCCTAAATCCAACCTGAAAACTGGACAAGCTTTCAAGTCCATTATAAATCCCAAATCATCATCGAAACATCCCCAAACTTTCCTCGAATCAGACCCCAGACAACCTTCTTCAAACTGACGCAGAGTAATAACCACAAAACCAATCAAACAACTTTCCTTTCACTACATATTTCCCCAATCCAACAATAACACCTTTCTCTGGTAACCCAGAACATGTAAATCCTCACCTAAATCATCCTCTGAATCGAAGCATCTTCAACAAATCAACCCAAATCCACCGAAATCCAACAGGAACAGAAATGAAAGTTGAAGATGAAGAGAAATTGAGAAGTATGGAAAGAGAAGTTCAAACTTGAAATCAAAACAAACTAAAACCTGAGATCAAGAGAGTAAGAAGATTCAGACCGTGAAGAGAGTTGGAGTTTGTCGCTATGTCGTCGTCGTAGTTCTCCACGGGTTGATGACTCGGTTTCCGTTTGGAAGACAAACGAGGTTTCAATTTTTCAGCAATTTTTCATTCTTCTGTTTTGAACTCGATTCTGAACCTAACGTTTTTTTTCACCGAGCCTTTTTGTGGCTGCCATTGTCCTTGCGATGAACCGTTGAAGAGGGTTACATGTGTCTTAGAGCCCGGGTTTCTCATTTTGTTTTTATTACGGTGAGATGATGGGCTGTTGAGCCCGCATGATTCTCACCTTTTCTTTTATCATATACTTCTTTATCTTTTAAAATATATATATATAATTTGTTAACTTATTTCTTTTTTTAAATATTTGATTATATAGATTGCTAGTATTTTTTGTACATGTTTTTTAGTTCCTAAACATATGTATATATATAAATATTTCTAGCCTTGTTTTATTTTAGGAGTTTTTCTATATTTTATTTAATTTATAACTTTAGAGTTGTATCATTTTCTTTTTAGAAGTTTCTAATATTTTTATCTTTGGACATTTTATTCCACTCTTGCTCGTTTTGGGTCGATGAAGAAGTTTCCACCGTTTAACCGTCAAATTATTGGCGTGAAACAAAGGATCCGAGACCACTTTTTTTCTTCTGATTTTATTTCGATCCATTGACCATTAAATTTAATTTCCATATTATTCATATTATTGTTGTATTTATCTTAACATATTATTTATTCATATTGTTCATATTATTATTCATATTATCATATTTTTTCATATTCATTCACCCATAATCGAAAACACCTAATAAATTATCGAAACTCCTAAAAGCCAAATTGGTGGACTGTTGTATCATTGGTTATTTGTAGGTATCTTAATTTTAAGTCGTGCCCGACTTTACTCAAGGCGTAGTTTAGGACACAAATGCGCACACACGGCTTTCTCTTGGGCTACCTGACAATGAGACCCCTTTATTTCGTGCAATCCCGTGTAACTCACATGTATCCCTTCCCTATTCCGATGTATGTTTCGCATTTCTTTGATTATTAGTTTATCTCCTAGGAGCACCCATAGGGACTAGAGCGGATCAAACTATTTTCAAACTTATTCTCGATTCATCGTCGAGCCATTTTCAAACCTCGTAAGTCGAGTGCTCATACGCATTCGCCATCAACCTATTACAACTCGACCCTTGATGCGTAAGTCAAGTCGGTCTCTTTTTTCAAACTATTTCATTTCCAACACGCTTTGCACGCGATAATATGTCAAACCCTTGATCCAACGTCAAGTGGATTTTCAAAACAAACTATCAATCAACTAACAACTATTCAATTCTTTTCAAGGTGTAAAGAGTAGGTTCAAGTCTTTGATCTTGCTTTTAGTTGTTTATATGCGAGTTATCTTATTCGTGTGTGAACAATTGACGCCTTTAAATAATATTAACAAACTCGACAATATTCAACCATCTCTAATTACTCATCCTTTCACTCACCTTTCAAACAACTTCTTTTATGATGAAAAAGAGAGTGTCCCAAGTCTTTGGGTCGCTCTCCCGACTACTTGGATCCGAGAAGCCTTTCTCAAGTTTCAAGTAGTCGTCATCCGACCAATCTCATCCTTCTATACATCATTTCAAATTCAAACAACCTTCTTTTACGATGAAAAAGAGAGTGTTCCAAGTCTTTGGTTCGCTTTCCCGATTACTTGGGATATGTGAAGTCTTTCTTAGGCTTCAAGTGATCATCATCATCTCAACCTTATCCTTTCAAACATATCATTCCTTCATGATGAAAAAGAGAGTGTTCCAAGTCTTTGGTTCGCTCTCCCGGTTACTTGGGTCCGAGAAGTCTTTCTTAAACTTTGAGTAATCGTCATCCGTACTCACTTCAAATCCAATTCAAACCCGTTTCTTTCGTGGTCGTATCCACGAACTACGAACGCTCTGATTCTTCATTCACTCTTGAATGTAAGATACGTAGGCACAAGATTGCAATGATCTTGGCGAGCACAATCCCCTCCATCTTCCATTTTCCCCATCCTTTCCCGTAGTCGAACTACGACGCTCTGATTTCTCATTCTCGTCCGAATGAGCATACGTAGGCACAAGGGCCCCAATCCTTGGCGAGCACCCTATCCTCTAACCATCCCTTTTCCCCTAGTGTCTTTATCCCTTTATAGTATCCTTTAGCATTTAGTAGTGAGAAGAGAAGAATTAAGTTTAGCTAACATCCATCACAACTCGAATTAAGAGGTTCCCGTCGAGTACGACGGACATGAGGGGTGCTGATACTTCCCCTCGCGTAACCGACTCCCGAACCCAGGAATATGGTTGTGACGGCTGTGTTCCTTCCACGTTTATGAGGTTTTCTCGATATTTTCCTCTCCCGTTCATTCGGGAAAAATAAAGTTCGGTGGTGACTCTGTCGAACTGCATTTTCTGTGCCTTTCGCGCGAGGGTCGTATGTTCGAAATGAATTTTCGAGGTGCGACAGCAGGAGAATGACCTCATATGTCCACAATGACAAGCTTATGATTCACTGTTTCCAAGACAGTCTAAGTGGGGCATCGATGAGTTGGTACATGCAATTGGAGAGTGGTTGCATCTGTTCATGGTCAGATTTAACTAATGCCTTTGTGAAGCAGTACAGTTACAATCTCGACATGACTCCGAGTCGCGTGCAGTTGCAGGAATTATCTCAGGCGGACAATGAATCTTTCAGAGCGTACGTGCAGAGATAGAGAGAGTTAGATGCTCGTGTTCAACCATCACTTTTGGACAGAGAATTGTTTGACTTGTTTGTGGATACCTTGCAAGGTCCATACTTTGATAAGATGATTGGTAGTAAGGTAGTGAACTTTTCTGACTTGGTAAAAGCGGGAGAACGTATTGAGAGCGGAATCAAGAGTGGAAAGATTCGAGACATCTCATATGGCTCTGTTTATGAAAGAGAATCAATTGTCAGCTCTAAAGAGGAATGTGAGAAAGAAAGTAATGCTATCCCAGAATCTCCATTACCTCAGATTCAGTTTTCAGACGTTTTGAGTATTCAGAGTCAGCAACCTGTTAGGTCTGTGTATCAGATATCTGCTTCTTTACAGAGTCAACATTCATACCGTCATCATCCGCATCAGCACACCCAACGAAGACCAAGGAAGCCAGAGAGGCATTTCATTCATCTACCGTTGTCGTACAGTCAGATATTGCCAGACTTGATCAGAGGTGGATTGATAGTGCCGAAGAAGATTGATCCAGAGATTCCTCTACATCCTCCAGGTTCTGATGTTAATGCCCGCTGTGAGTACCATGTTGGGGCACATGGGCATTCAACGAAAGACTGTAAGGTGCTTAGAAGCAAAATGTAGACTCTGCTTGACCCCAACATGTTCTCAGTCACGCCTCAAGGTGTCCAGATCAACGATCTTCCATCATCCAGTCATGTGGGTTCGGAAGAGTACCAGACTGACTTCGACGAGCAATTTTGAAGATGGCTGGTTCAGCAGCAAGTCAAGAATGAAAGCCCAGTTCCCCGAAGTTGGCAATCTTTTTATCATGTTATTTCTTTACATTTGTAGTTTCTTTTCTGTTTAAGTGCGAACTTATTTGCAAATTTCATTTGTAAGACGTGTTTGTTTTCAATTGATAATGATAATGAAATGAATATGCATGTTTTGATTAAATCCATTAGTGCTCACTCATTATTGCTTTTTTATTGATGTCAAACGCTTGTTTAAGCGGAATTCTTTGAGGGAGGTTGACGAAATTGAAAGACGCAAAGCTTCCGATTGTATGCTTTTGAATGAATAAACTCTGCTGATGATGTACAGACATTGTTTCAGATCCTAAACACCAGAGATATAAGGATGTTAATCCCTTGTCAACCCCTTTGATCCTAGTAGTAGGAGTTTCTTTCTGAAAACGAAAAAAAACCTCAATCTTAACCTGAGGCAGGGTAGGTTTCAGTTAATTCGACTAAAACATCCAAATTGCAAGATGAGCGTTCCCGTTCGAGGACCAATCACACCTGTATAGGTTGTACCTAAAAAACCACATTGGTTATCCCTTCCTGACCAAGGAGTAAGACAATCACAATCCTTTCAACAAGTCAGACCAGCCGGTGTCACACGATTTGTTCTGAAAAAGAAAAGAAAAGAAAAAATAAAAAGCCCGCTAAGTCGATAACTTGAAAACAAGTGGCTTAGGCAAAAACTAGAGCATCCCGCTGGACTTCAAAATCAGAAGATGTACTCAAAAGAGTCGGTCCAGGCAAAAATAGGGAAATATCAGAAAAATGACGAAAAATAAGTCGTGTGACTCCAGGCACCAAAGACGAAGAGCGAGTGACTATCACTCTGAAAACTTGTGGTTTCCTGAACCATCCCTCCTGTCATTCAACCTCTGAGAGGTGAGTGAGTGTCGAATTAGCTGAATATAGGATTGGAGAATATCAAGGAGAGTGGTTGGGTTAAAATGAACTTTGAGCCTTTATTCTTTCTTTCTTAACCGTGAACCTGACCACGTTACAACCTTCAAAAGTCCTAATTGAAGCAGGTTTGTTTCGAAAGCATACTTCGGTAAAGATCGCGTCGAAACGGACTCCTAAAAGGATTTTTCTTACCCTATGGGTATTGATATTGACATTCTAATAGGTGATGCATTCACTAAATGTCACAACTTTTTTCCAGTGAACAGACTTGGATTTCAAAACTGTCATATGCATTGCATTAATATTATCTTTTGCAAAACAATTTATTTTACTCGCAAGTAAGCACTTGACGTCAGGAGAGTTCCTACAATGAAAAGTTTGATCGAGATAAGATGCAGAGCACCTGAGTACTTTGTTGAGCAGGGGCAAGCCATATCAAACGATCATAAAGGGAGTCAGCCATTCTAAGATGCGGTTAATCTGAGTCAATCAGGTCGAGATTTGATAAATCTCTCGAAGTCAACCAGGGGCACTTCTCTACAAATCAGCCAATCAGGGGAAAATCACTTCAAGGCTGGGGAAGGTCACCCCAGGAGCACATAAGTTATTCTTACCCAGAAGGCAGTTAATCTGAAGCCCTCTCCGAGGCTCATGATGCTGAGGCAGTTCATATCAAACTTGCAGGGTACAGAGCTTTCAGATCTCCTTTCGAGGAAGATTTATACAGAGAACCCACAAGCTGGGGCAAGTTTGGAAATAAAGGAATTGTTTCTCTCCATCTTCAGAGCTACTCAAAGCTATTCAAGCAGGTGCAATCAATCTTCAGGTTCAAGATGAATGTCGGGAAGTCATAACCCTTCACCTGTCTTCCCCAGCAAAAGCCCAATCATACTTGGCACATCCGGTTATCCCCAACGGAGTTGGCTTCATCTCTTCAACATTTATTTTGCTGGAGTGATTCTTTTGCATCCAGCTTTCCCCGGCAGCCCGAGCCTGCATCTTCATTTTTGCATATAGTTATCATATTTGCATCATCTTTGCATTTCATCCTCAAATGCGTAGCATTTCCATTTCGTATGGAGCATTACGCCACAAAACTCAAACATATGCATGCGAAGCATAAGCCAGTTTTTGTTAGCCTTTCGGGGCAGCTCGAATCACTCTTCAATCAAGACAGGGGTATATCAACAACTTTGTTTAGACAGCTCATCGATTTACTTTCTTTCGGGTTTCAGATCGTATACGTCGGTTATGCTTTGTCCATCAACCCTCTGATGATGACATCCCCAACAGGTTTTCTTACTGTCTATCATTAGACGATGTGAATTTTGGATATGTTTTCTCTCTGTTCATCATTGGACGATGTAAGTTTTGGATATAATATTACTTCTTGTCTATCATTAGACGATGTGAGTGTTTTGAATATGGCGTTTTCCTCCCATCTATCATTAGACAATGTGATTTCGGATATGATGTTTCTCTCCGTCTATCATTAAACGATGTTAGTTTGTTTGGATATGGTTTCCTCTCTGTCTATCATTAGACGATGTGAGTGTGTTGGATATGGTTTCCTCTCCGTCTATCATTAGACGATGTGAGTGTTTTGGATATGGTTTCCCCTCCGTCTATCATTTGACGATGTGAGTTGTTTTGGATATGGTTTCCTCTCCGTCTATCATTAGACAATGTGAGTGTTTTGGATATGGTTTCCTCTCCGTCTATCATTAGACGATGTGAGTGTTTTGGATATGATGTTTCTTTCTGTATATCATTGGACGATGTGATTTCGGAGATGGTTTTCTTTCTGTCTATCATTAGACGATGTGATTTCGGAGATGGTTTTCTTTCTGTCTATCATTAGACGATGTGATTTCGGAGATGGTTTTCTTCCAGTCTATCATTAGATGATGTGAGTTTTGGATATTATTCTTCCTGTCTACCATTAGACGATTTAATTTTAGACGGTCTTCTTCCTGTCTATCATTAGACGATGTGAGTTGTTTTGGATATTTTTCTTCCTGTCTACCATTAGACGATGTGATTTTGGATATTTTTCTTCCTGTCTACCATTAGACGATGTGATTTTGGATATTGTTCTTCCTGTCTATCATTAGACGATGTGACTTTGGATATGATATTACCTCCCGTATATCATTAGACGATGTGAGTGATTTGGATATGGTTTGCTTCCCGTCTATCGTTAGACGGTGTGATCTTTGGATGCGGTGTTGTTTCTGACGACGTATGACCGGGCTTCAATTGCATACATCCCGAAAGACTGCAAATTTCTGGGTTCTTTTGTATTCAATCACCTTCTACCTTGAATGTCTGAAAGCGGTTGCTTTTCATCCATTCAGGTCCAAGTCGATTGAAAAGGGGTAGCTGTTGCACCCTAAAATTTGCCCATCGGTTTTCCGACTTTGACTGACTTTTGCTTTATTTTTCATTTGCATATCATTTAGGTCGCATTTTGCCCATGTTATCAGCCGGATTGAATGTATCAGGATTTTAGCCGCTTTGCTCGCGTTTCAAGCGATGTGTCGAAATCGAGCGAAAGTCGCTCTCCTTTTGATGATTCAATCCATGTCGATAATATCAGCGCATTTCGGTGCTCGCCTGTTTTCCATAGCACTTTTGCATTTTTATTGCTATTTTTGTCTTATTTAATTATGTAGAATAGTTTTTGTTTTATACTTTTTTGATTATGTAGAAAATATTTTAAATAGGATTTTAATATTATTTTTTTTAAATAGATAGAATTATTTTTCTTTTGTTCGAATTTGTTTAATTTGTTTTTAGATAAATTTTTAGAATTAATTTTATTAGAATAGATTATTAATTGGTTTCATTTTAGATTTTTTAAATACTTTGGAATATTTTTGTTTTGAATAGAAAATAGTTTTTTATTTATTAATTGATTAATTGGTTAGATTAGTTAGTTATTAAAGTAGATTATGTTAATTAGAATTAATCATTTGCATTGTTTTTAGTTTCTATTTAATCAGGAATTATATTAGTTTTTTAATTAACTTTTTTTCATTATTAGTTAGTTTTGGAGTTAACGTTAATCATCACTTTAATCATCATCAATTTATCAGTTAATTAGCCAGTGCCACGTGTCAAGTTTCAGTGGTATATAACCACTATTCATCATCACCTTCAAAAGAATCCTAATCTAGGTCAGCAACCCTAGCCGCGGAGGCCTCTCTCCCTTACCACTCATTACCTGCAACTTCATCATTAATTTTTTTTGAAATCCACACCTCTCTTCCGTTCTTCATCACCCTCCTCGCTTCATCTTCCTCGTTCCAGTTTCCAGCAATAACCGAACTCAAAATTGTCCCAACTTTTTTGTCAACCTCATCGCCAGAAACCTTCAAACTTTCCTCCATTTTTTCAAACCACAACGACCACCGAAACTTCGCTTCTCACCACACATCCACGCGAAATTCAAATCCATTCACCCAGAAACCCTCGAGACAACCCATATCGTCACCTTCTTCGCCGTTTCCGTAACCCCAATCGCCGGTAACCCATTCCAGAAATCAAAACCAACAACCAAATCTCAAACACCATTAACGAACCCAGAAATTTTATCAACCTTCAACACAAATCCCTAAACTACGAACAACAATCTTCAACCTCAACAGAGCACTATCCAGCAAAACCCTTTTGCAAAACCAAACGCAGAAATTCGAAACATTACCCAGATCGAAATCCATCTTCTTCTCAAACAGACCACACCACCCTCAACCCAACCGAAACCCTCCGAACTCCACCGTCGTCCTCTTTTCATCAACTTTCGAAATCCTTCACCATTTTTCCACAACAACACTTCAATCACCCTCCTTTCTCGCTTTAATTTCCAAATACCCCAACATTCCGTAAATCCCTCACAACAACAACTCAACCCACAACAAATCGACCGTAAAACCCATTTTTCGAACTTCAACAAATCAAATAACCCTGTTCAAACCCTAAACCCCAACATCCACAAGAACTCAATCAACACCAAGAAAATGAGAAAACAGAAACAGGGTGAAGGAGATTCGGGTTCAACGGAGAAGTGAAGCGGAAAGTTTGATGTTGGAGGTTGGAGTTTGATTGTTGAAACGAATCGGAGAAAGAGATGTTGGAGCTTGATTTTGAAAGAAAAGTGAGAGAAAGGGTCGAACAGGAACAGAGGGAGTGTGGATCGATCGTGTTCACAAGGAGAGGATATTGTGTCTTATTTTCTTTTTTATTTATTATTTTTTTTATCTTTTTGCTGATTTTTTGTTTGTTTGTTTTTGTGTTGAGGATCTTGGGCTTCAGCCCACATGCATCGGGTTTCCATTGGACCACCCCCCGTTTTTAACTTCTAACCCCTCCCCTGTTTTTATTATTATTAATTATTTCTAACCTTTTTTTTAATGTAAATATATATATTTAGTTAATATTTCATTTTTGCTAATATATATATATATATTGATCTGACCTGATCAGGAGGGATCACGGACTGGCCACGCTTCGCCGGACGGTTATCTGTTCGCCGAGGTAAGAACGAGGAGGGGGTGTACCTGCAAAGCACTCCGACGCCCAAGTAAGAAGTTGGACAGAGAGGAAGCAATAGTACAGAAAAGGGGGCAAGGAGAGTTACCTGACCCTCTTGAAGAAGAGGGTATTTATAGGGAGACCCCAGCGCTGGGCCAACGGTCATTCGAGGTGGGCCAGACGACCAGGCCCAACCCTAATGACTGCTAGGGCTTACGTGGCGTAGTGAAGACCAGGACGTGGTCTTCGCCCTAGTTCAACCGCTCCTAGGTCTCCGGAAAGTGGGTTTGACCTGCTCTTTCGGAGGTGGGCGGTTGGCCGATGACGTGTCCCCGCGGAGGGGAGCACGTGGAGAACGTGCGCCGAGCACGTTATTCTCCCGCGGAGGGAGCCCGGGTAGTCTCGCTCGTCTGGTGTGACGGACGACGAAGGGGATGCGGCGTGATGGCCTGTGCCCGGCGGACGGTCCTGCTCGTCCGAAGGGGCGTGTGCCAGGTGTGCTCAGTTCGCCTGTTGGGCCGTATTTGGTATTGGGCCTGCCGAGGTGAGGCCCACACCGGAACAGGAGCCCCCCAAGTCGAAGCTTTGGGGAAGAGCGAGGACTTAAGGTCGTCATGTCTGGAGCGGGGGACTCGTGCGACGGGCTCCGGTCGTCGGTAGAACGGGGAGGAGGCAGATGGAGAGACGCGACTGTCAGGCTGCTTCCACGTGTCTTGCGTTGAGCGGTCGTAGGGGCGGCTAACCTATGTCATTAATGAGCCTAGGGTCGCTTCGAGCCTCGCGCCGGGTTATAAATATGGCGGTCCCCGCTCATTCTGCTACTTTTCTCCCTGTTGATCTTTCATCGTCTCTGCCCGTCCGCCGTTCGCCGCCGATCAACGCCGTGCCATTCGCTTTTTCTTCCGTCCGCCACCGTTACAAGTGAGTTCCTCTTCTCCCTCTCTTTTATTTTCGTCGTCTAACTGGGACGTGTGGTCGGGGCGCGATGAGCGCCCCGAGGAGGGATGCGAGTTCCGCCGCGTCTGGCGAGTTTTCCGATGAATGTCCCGGGGACGGTAGGCTAGTTCCGATGAATGCCCCGGGGACAGGAGCTTTTTCTGATGAATGCCCCGAGGACGGGGGCTTTTCTCCGATGAATGCCCCGAGGACGGGGGCTTTTTCTGATGAATGCCCCGAGGACGGGGGCTTTTCTCCGATGAATGCCCCGAGGACGGGGGCTTTTTCTGATGACTGCCCCGGGGAGAAGTATCTTCTCCGACGGTCGCCCCGAAGGGCTGAGGGGTCGTTCTTCGATCCCCGAGGAGGGTAGGCGGGGAGCGAATGTCTGCTCGCCGCCCCTCGGCCTTTGTCGCCCTTTCACTTGACTTGCGGTGGAAGGGTGGATTTGATCCTGGCTATCGAATTCACCGAGGTCCTCTGCTTTCAGGTGTAGATGTCGGCTCTGGTGCCGGGGATAATGGTTGAAGATGATGAACCCGAGGTCCCGGAGTATGACGACGGGCGCGTCTCCTTGCCCGAGGAGTGGGCGGCCGAGGAGCCACTTACCATCCCTTCTTGTTTTGTGGTCGACCCGTCCGACGTGTATGCCACGGTCGAGGACACGCCGCTAGGAGAAACGCAACACTGGCAGGTGTATCGCCCGAAAGCGCACCATCGGATCTGTTCGCGCTATGGGCGGAAGATGTTCCCGATGTATGAATTTTATTTTAAAGAAGCTCGGCTCCGGTTGCCGTTCTCTGCCTTCCATCTGGGGATTTTTGACTGGCTGCGTCTTGCCCCGTCTCAGCTGCACCCGAACGCTCTGGCTTTCATCCGGGCTTTCGAGGTGGTGTGTTTCTACCTCTCGGTGGAGCCGACGGTGCCGTTGTTCTTTCGCATCTTTCATTTGCAGCGGCAGACGGTGCGAGGTCGTCACGGATGGGTCTCTTTCAAACAATCGACCAAAATTTTTAAAGCGTACAGTGATTCTGTCAAAGACTTCAAGGGTCGGTTCTACCTCGTCAAACCGATCACGCAGCACGGCTCGGACACTCTCTTTGACGAGGGCGAGCGCACGGTAGATGGCCAGTGGTTCCGAGCGTGGCTTCCCAAGATACATCTGCTGTGGACCTCGGAGCATTTCAGTCGAGGGACGGATAGGTATATCGTCCGGGCGGGAACCCTCGAGGAGAAGGACATGGCCGCTTATCTGAAAATAATTGCCTTTGTGCGGTCACTTCCCCCGTCGAAGCTGGTGACGCCCGACGGTCGGTACATCCTCGATGCCCAGGGGAACGTACGCACTAAAAAGCGTTTGATAAATACTAAGACTTTGCTCGGCTGTGCGACCGGGGCGGCCGCTCTAGATTATCTAGGTAGGGATGTTTCGTTTTCCCTCGTTGTCGGGGTTTTTGATCGTCGCTAACCTATTTCTTTGTTTTTGCAGCGAACATGTCTACTGTCGACGAGCGGGTGAAGCAGTTGCGTGCTGCCAGGAGTGCCGGGGTCCCGAGGACGAGGGTGAGTCAGCTGGTCAGTCAGGAGGTCGCGACGCAGGGGGGCCAAACTTCGTCCTCGTCGCCTCAAGAGAGCCAATCCCCTGTGTCCCAAGGAGTGTCGAAGAGGCAGAGGTCCGAGGAGCCTCGGGTGGTGGATCTGACGGTCGGCGCCGTCGAGGAAGGTTATGTCGTCCCTCCCTGCCACCAGCACCCGGGGTATTTTCATGGTGCCCGTTCCCCCACCGTTTCCGCCGGGGAGGTGAAGGCTGTTCGCCAGGCTGATCGGGAGGCCCGTCGGCGTGTCCTGGCTGAGGACTTGGCCGCGATGATGCGGACGTTTACGACGGCTCTCGTGCTGAACGAGGAGGGCTGCTCTGCTGCTGAGCTGTCCAAACTGCAAGGGGATCTCACCTTTACGCAGTCGCGGTTGGCCAAGCTCACTGAGGAGTTGGAGAAGAGCCAGAAGGACGTTGCCGAGGAGCGGAAACGAGCAGAGGGTGCTGAGGGGAAGGTGAGTTCGCTGGAAGAGAAGCTGGGGATGGCGACGGCCGAGGTGCAGGCGCTGAAGGTTCGTACTGAGGTTCTGGACAGCGCTGTTCGTCCGGCCGAGGACGAGACTGAGGGGGATCGGCGTTTAATCACCCGTGCTGACTTGATCGCCCGTATCCGGGTGTTGGAGAGCGATTGTCTGGAAGCCGTTGAGGTCGGGTTCAAGAATGCGGTCGAGCAGATTCAGGTCGCCAACCCTGGTGTCGAGCTGGTCGTGGACGGGATAGGGCCGTACCACGAGATCGTTGATGGAAGGGTGATCGATCCTTATTTCGTTATCCCCGACGAGGAAACCGTGGCTGCTGACCGAGCTGATGAGGAAGTGTAGGTTGCCGGGCCTGCGTGCTCGTTGTTTTGTGGCCTGTGTGCCGGTGTTTATCTTTTGCTTTGGGCCTGCGTGCTCGTTTTTGTACTATTGACTACTGGGCTGGTGCCCGCTTTTGTTAAATATATTTATCATGGATTTTCTAAGTGTGCGCTCGTTGTTTGCATGTTGTTTTATGCTCGTTTTTCGTATTTGTTCGAATGCCTTTGATGTGTATGACATTTCTTGTAGATTTTCTAAGTGTTCGCTCGGTGTGTTTAGCTCGACAATTTGTTACCGGTAGTGTAGGGGACTGGCCGGTTTGGCCGGGGATGTAGCCGGGCCTTTTCGGGGGTAGTTTTCCCCGGGGCGTGGACGGCCCATCGCGAGCTGGGTGTCCTGCCTGTTTTGGTACGGCGACGAGGAGCCTCGGTCGAGGTATTCCCTGCCGAGCAAGGCCTTCTGCCCGCGCACACGAGAGGCAGGGCTTGCTTTCTTTGCTTTCTTTGGTCGTTGGTGGACGCGGGGGTGTGCGGTGGTACCATGTCGCCCCCCCAGTGGCCGGGACGATTGGTCGTCGCAGGCAATGTGTTAACTGTAGTACCGCTTAAGCTTCGCGGCGTTCCATGGTCGAGCTAATTGTTCACCGTGCAGGTTTTCGAGGTAATAGGCCCCGTGTTCCGTTTTGTCCCGGACTCGGTATGGGCCTTCCCAGTTCGCCGCCAGTTTGCCCTCGTGGGAGTCCTTTTGATTTCTGCGTAGAACTAAGTCTCCAGTTTGAAAATCGCGTTTTATGACTTTGTGGTTATGGCGAAGTGCTACTTGTTGCTTCAGCCGGGCTTCCCGGAGGGCTGCTCCTGCGCGGATTTCTTCGACGAGGTCGAGCTCTTCTCGGAGGGAGCCGTCGTTGTCGTCGGTGTCTAGGGGAGCTTCCGTTCGTCTGGACGGTTCGCGGATTTCGACCGGTATTACGGCCTCGGTTCCGTACGTGAGGCGAAATGGGGTCTCCCCTGTAGTTGAGTGAGGAGTAGTACGGTATGCCCAGAGGACGCTGTGGAGTTCTTCGACCCATGCTCGTTTGGCGTCTCCGAGGCGTCGTCTGAGTCCTCTGAGTATAACTCTGTTTGCCGACTCCGCCTGGCCGTTCGTCTGAGGGTGTTCGACCGAGGCGAAGTGATGTTTGGTCCCGAGGTTGGTGACGAAGTCGCGGAAGTTTTTGTCTGTAAATTGTGTACCGTTGTCGGTGACGATGGCGAGTGGTACCCCGAACCTGGCGAGGATGTTGCGTTTGTAGAATCGGAGAATGTTGTGGGCGGTGATTTTGGCCAGAGCTTCAGCCTCGACCCACTTGGTGAAGTAGTCGACTCCCACGATGAGGTACTTGTTCTGGTATGAACCGAGGGGGAAGGGTCCGAGGATATCCAGCCCCCACCAGGCGAATGGCCACGGAGATGAGAGGGACGTGAGGTCGGTTGGCGGGGCCAGGTGCATGTCTCCGTGTCGTTGACACTTATCGCACCGTTTGACATGTTCTTTCGCGTCGGACTGCATTGACGGCCAGTAGTAGCCCGCGCGTAGGGCCTTGCGCGCTAGGGATCTGCCCCCGAGGTGCTGCGCGTTGATACCTTCGTGGATTTCTTCTAGAACGGCCGTACTCTGGGATTTGTCTATGCATTTGAGGAGTGGGATTGCGAAGCCTCGGCGGTACAGTCGTCCCTCGAGGAGGACGTACGAGCAGGCCCGTCGTTTCGTTGCGTTGGCCTCGCTAGAGCTGGTCGGCAGACGGCCGGTGCTGAGATAGGTGTGGAGGGGGGTCATCCAGCAGTCCGCGTCTCCAATGGCGTTGATGTCGAGGGGTGTGGTGGTCGGGCTGGTACTTGGTTGGGACAAGATTTCTTGAATGACCGATTTGTGACCGCCTCGTTTCTTGGTGCTTGCTAGTTTGGAGAGGATGTCGGCGCGGGTGTTCTGCTCCCGAGGAACGTGTTGAATTTCTGCTGAGTCGAACCCTCTTAGTTTGTCACTGATGAGCGCGAGGTATCCGGCGAGGGTGTCGTTTTTTGCTTGGTATTCACCTCGGACTTGCGAAGCGACCAGCTGGGAATCCGTGTAGATTCGGATGTCCCTGGCTCCCAGGTCGGATGCTAGGCGAAGGCCGGCGAGAAATGCTTCGTACTCGGCTTGGTTGTTGGTCGTTGGGAAAGCTAGCGTGAGGGAGACTTCGATGACCGTACCCTCGTCGTTGTCGAGGACGATGCCGGCGCCGCTCCCCGTAGAGTTGGAGGAGCCGTCCACAAAGATGGTCCAGAGGTGGTTCCTGGTGGTCGGGTCGGGGGGCGTGGTCATCTCGGCTACGAAGTCAGCCAACGCTTGAGCCTTGATGGCGTGCCGGCTCTCGTATGTGATGTCGAACTCGGAGAGCTCTAGCGACCATTTCAGCATGCGCCCAGCCATGTCTGGGCGGCCGAGTAGCTGGCGGAGGGGTTGGTCGGTGCGGAGCACGATGGTGTGTGCTAGAAAATAATGCCGGAGTCGGCGTGCCGCTGTTACGAGGGCCAGGGCGACTTTCTCGATCAGCTGGTATCGGGCCTCCGGGCCGTGGAGGGCTTTACTAGTAAAATAAATGGGCTTTTGTCCTTCCCCGGCTTCGCTCACGAGGACGGCGCTGACGACTTCGTTAGAGACGGCCAGATATAAGTACAGGGTTTCGCCCGTCGCGGGGCGTGTCAGTACTGGTGGTTCGGAGAGGACGCGTTTGAGGTGGCGAAGGGCTCTCTCACATTCGTCCGTCCATTTGAACTTGGTCTCCTTCCTGAGCAGTTTGAAGAACGGGAGGGCGTGTTGGGCCGATCTCGCGATGAATCGTGAGAGGGAGGCTAGTACGCCGTTGAGGGACTGGATGGCACGCTTCGTGGTCGGCGTGGTTATATTGGAGAAGGCGTGGCACTTGTCCGGGTTGGCTTCGATCCCCCGTTCGGTCAAGTAGTAGCCGAGGAATTTACCGGCGCAGACGCCGAAAGTGCATTTCTCCGGGTTAAAGCGCATGCGACATGATCTCGCGGTCTTGAAGACCTTCTGGAGATGTGCCGCATGGTCGTCTTCCGCGCCGGATTTGACGATCATGTCGTCCATATAGACTTCGAGCATGTCCCCGATCTCCTCGTGGAAGACGCGGTTCATCATCCGTTGGTACGTGGCCCCGGCGTTTTTGAGGCCGAAAGGCATTACGTTGTAATAGTAATTGCCCGATGCTGTCATGAAGGCCGTGGCCTGTTTGTCGTGTTCGGCCATCGGGATCTGATTGTATCCCGAGTATGCGTCCATGAAGGACAAGAGTTTGAAGCCCGCCGAGTTGTCGACGAGCTTGTCGATGTTGGGGAGGGGGTAGGCGTCCTTAGGACATGCCCGGTTGAGGTCAGTGTAGTCAACACACATGCGCCATTTTCCATTATTCTTTTTAACAAGTACAACGTTGGACAGCCAGGTGGAATACCGGGCTTCCGAAATAAAATTTGCCTCTAAGAGGTCTTTTACAGCTTGTTCGGCTGCTGCCGATTTTTCTGGAGACTGGCGGCGACGGCGTTGCACCACGGCCTTTGCGGTCGGGCTGATGGACAGCTGGTGGCAGGCGACCTCAGGGTCGAGTCCCGGCATTTCCGCGGCGCTCCAGGCGAAGAGGTCGGCATTCTCGCGGAGGCAGGCTTGGAGCTGTCGTTTCGCGAGGTCGGGGAGTCCTGCGCCTACCCTTACGGTTCTGGTCGTGTCGTCCCCGAGGGGAATGAGCTCGAAATCGCCATCCGGGATGGGGCGCGCTGGATGCTCGTTGGCCGCGTCAGTCTTTTTATTGTCGAGCTCGTCGGTGAAGCGACTGTCGAGCTCAACTGATCCGACCAGCTCTGTTGGCTTGTCCTTTGGCGTAGCGCTCGGTGCTTTCTTTTTGGTCGGTGGAGCGATGGAGTCGAAGCCTTTCAGCGCGGCTTCAAAACACCTTCGGGCAGCTTCGATGTCGCCGTTGAGGGTGACCACGGCTCCCCTTCTCGTGTAATATTTCATCTTCAGGTGGGCGGTGGAGGGTACCGCGGTGAGTTCTGCTATCGTTGTCCTGCCCAGGATGCAGTTGTACAGGGACGGGCATTCGATGACTAAGAAGCGGATGCTGATGTCTCTGGCCGTTTCCTCTTCCCCAAAGGTGACTTTCAGTTCCACGTATCCCCAGGGTCTTGTCGTCGTCCCGTTGAACCCCTGGAGGTCGGAGCCTACGTAGGGGGAGAGGTTGGACTCGTTGAGCTGGAGAGTTGTGAACAAATGTGAGTACATTATGTCAACCGAGCTCCCTCCGTCGACGAGGAGGCGCCTGACGTCGAAGTTTGCCATACGTGCGCGTATGAGCAAGGGTATGTTGGAATTGGGAGATCCCCCGGGTAGTTCCTCGAGGTAGAACGTGATCGGGTTGGAGCGGCCTCGGAATCTGTCGAGCGTGCTCATCTTGCCGGAGTTGCCCGCGATGAGTTCGTCGAATTTCCTTTTCACAGATCCTATGGACAGACTCCTCGTAGCGCCATCAGAGATGACCATGGCTCTGGGGAAGTATTCCCATCGGCTGGTTGGTCGGATTGGCTCGCCGACTAAGCTGGGTGCTTCGGGGATGCCGAGTCCTCTGCTTGCGAACCAGTCCTCGGGGCGGCTGACGCACAGCGCGACCTGGAGTCTCTCACCGTCTTCTGGGCAGGGGAGCTCCTCGATTTTCTTTGCCTCCGGGGCCTCCGATCTGGGTGGTTCACCTCCCCGGGTGTATCGCTTTAAGTGCCCATCTTTGATTAGGATTTCGATCGCATCTTTGAGATGGATGCAGTCTTCCGTTACATGCCCGTGGGTCCTGTGGAACCGGCAGTACTTTGACTTGTCCACGTTGGGTTTGGGCGGCGTTGGTCGTGGAAAACGGACACCTCCCTGCACAAACTCGGTTTTAGCGCATTCGGCCAGTATGCGTTCGCGGGAAGCGACCAAGGCGGTGTACTCGGTGAACCTTCCTGCCGGGCCGCGCGACTCGCGCTGTTCGCGGGGTTCGCGGTGGCGGTCATCCCGACGGCGGTCCCCTCCTCGCCGGTGGCTCGAAGCTCCGTCGTCTCGGTGCCCGCGGGGGGCTTCTCTGTCTCGGGTGTCGCGGGCGGAGTTGGCCGCTTGTGTTTCCTCGAACCGGATGTAGTGGGCGGCCCTGTCGAGGAAGTCTTGGAGGGACGTGGGCCGGTGTATGCCCACGGCCTCGTAGAATTTGGAGTCATGGCGCAGGCCTTGCTCCATTAAGTAGCGTTTCATTTCGTCGGAAGTCGTCACCTGTACGGCTTCCCGAGTAAATCTTTCGATGTATTTCCGGAGGGGTTCGTCGGGGCCTTGGATGATCGCCCCGAGGACTGCTTCCGTCTTCGGGTGACGCCGGGACGCTGTGAAGTGTTTGGAGAATAGGTCCTTCAAGACCCTCCACGATGTAACTGATTCGGGCTCCAGGCTTTTGTACCAGGTCATAGCGCCTTTCCTCAGAGTCGTCGGGAAGAGTCTGCATTTGATAGCTCCCCGGACATTGCGGTAGTCGAGCATGGCCTCGATGTCTTCCAGATGATCGTCCGGGTCGGAGGTGCCGTCGTACGTTGACAGCGTCGGTGGCTTCTCCATTCCTTGGGGTATAGGGGCCGCCATGATCTCCCGGGATAGTGGGGTGCGGTAGTCATCCTCGTCGCTGTGCGCCGGGGATCTCAGGGGGGGATGAGCCGATCGCGGTGTGTCCCGGGTTTCGGGCCCTCGATCTCCGGCCTGTGCTCCCGCCTCGGGTTTCCTCGGTTGGGGTCGCCGCGGCGTTCTGGTTCCTCCCGCGACCGTGTCTTGCCGGGGATCTGGTGCGCTCCCGTGTCGCTTGGGGGGCAGCGTCTCTCCAACCGCGGTCGGCGGTTCCTGGGTCGAGGTGAGGGGCTCCTCGAACCTCCGTTCTGGTCTTCCCGCTGGGGGTACCTCGGGGAGCCGCCGCGTTCCAACGCTCCAATTCTAGCGTTCTGTTGGGACAGCAGCTGGTTCGTCTGGTTGATGGCTGCAAAGAGGGCGGCTACCGTGGGGTCCGCTCCCGCCGGGATGGGAACGGGGTGGAATGCCGGCGGGCTCGGGGGGCGATGGTCGGCATGCAGGGGCCTTTCCTCGGACGATGGTGAGGCAGTTTGCCCGTCTCTTTCGTCGGCTTCATTCAGGCGCGCCGTTCCTACTTGCTTCCCGTTGGTGGCAGTGTTGAGCGCGAGATCGTGCGGAGTGTCATCGCGGCGTGGGCTGGCCATGACCGTGGAGGTTTGGTGAAACTTTTGGTTTTTCTGCTCGGAGTAACGGGGAAGTTTCCGTTTCCCACAGACGGCGCCACTGATCTGACCTGATCAGGAGGGATCACGGACTGGCCACGCTTCGCCGGACGGTTATCTGTTCGCCGAGGTAAGAACGAGGAGGGGGTGTACCTGCAAAGCACTCCGACGCCCAAGTAAGAAGTTGGACAGAGAGGAAGCAATAGTACAGAAAAGGGGGCAAGGAGAGTTACCTGACCCTCTTGAAGAAGAGGGTATTTATAGGGAGACCCCAGCGCTGGGCCAACGGTCATTCGAGGTGGGCCAGACGACCAGGCCCAACCCTAATGACTGCTAGGGCTTACGTGGCGTAGTGAAGACCAGGACGTGGTCTTCGCCCTAGTTCAACCGCTCCTAGGTCTCCGGAAAGTGGGTTTGACCTGCTCTTTCGGAGTGGGCGGTTGGCCGATGACGTGTCCCCGCGGAGGGGAGCACGTGGAGAACGTGCGCCGAGCACGTTATTCTCCCGCGGAGGGAGCCCGGGTAGTCTCGCTCGTCTGGTGTGACGGACGACGAAGGGGATGCGGCGTGATGGCCTGTGCCCGGCGGACGGTCCTGCTCGTCCGAAGGGGCGTGTGCCAGGTGTGCTCAGTTCGCCTGTTGGGCCGTATTTGGTATTGGGCCTGCCGAGGTGAGGCCCACACCGGAACATATATATATATATATATATATATATATATATATATATATATATATATATATATAATTTATTTATTTATAATTAGTTGTTAATATATATTATTTTTCTAAACATTTAGTATGTTAGTACTTTATATTTTCTTTTAAAAACTTTTATATAGTTTTTTCTAAAAAGTTGTTTATATTATTTTCTTCTTAACTTTTTCTTTTCTATATATTATATATTGTATTTCTTTAGCTTCTTTTTTAGAGTTTATATATATATATATATATATATATATATATATATATATATATATATATATATATATATATATATATATATATATATATATATATATATATATATATATATATATATATATATATATATATATATATATATATATATATATATATATATATATATATATATATATATATATATATATATATATATATATATATATAGAGGGAGGGAGAGAGAGAGAGAGAGAGAGAGAGAGAGAGAGAGAGAGAGAGAGAGAGAGAGAGAGAGAGAGAGAGAGAGAGAGAGAGAGAGAGAGAGAGAGAGAGAGAGAGAGAGAGAGAGAGAGAGAGAGTGAGAGAGAGAGAGAGAGAGAGAGAGAGAGAGAGAGAGAGAGTATTATTTCAATTTCTTTTAAAATTTTGATTTATATTTTCTTTAGAAATTGGAATTTATTTTTCATTTGTTATTAGGCGTTTTGTCTCATTTCTTGTTTTGGTCGATGAAGAGATTTTCTTCGATTCTCCGTCAAATTATTGATGAGAAATGAAGGACCTGAGACCGACTTTCTCTCCTCTTTCTCATTTTCGACTTTATTCCATTTTCATCTGTTTTGGTCGATGACGATATTTTCGTAATTCATTACCAGTCTAATTATTGATGAATAATGTTGGATCCGAGACCACTTCTTTCTCTCCTCATTTCTTTTCATCTTCTCGATTTTATTTTGACTTTCTGTGGTCGATGAAGTCTTGTATCCGCAAGACGAGATCCCATCCTGTTTTGGTTCGTGCGACATGATTTAATTGGAGAAAGATCCTCAATATCGTTTCTCTATCTTGTCCATAGCACAAAAATCGATACGCGACCTCTTAAAGTTTGACTTCCCTTATAACTCGAGCTATGACGGTTTAGCGTCACATTGGTCACGATTCAAAGCATTATCAAGGACCAAAAGAGGAGAAGATTGGAATGGAGCTTGCACACAATGTCAAGGGTCAACGGAACCACTCCGTTCGGTAACATCTTTCTAATTCAAGTCTTTTAATCAACCGCCGAGCACTGTGAGTTCTAAGCAATAGATACGTGGGAAATGATGAGTGGGGGGCCTCCTCTCATTCGTCTAGGGTGTTTAGCATATACCCTTTGGGCAATATGCGATGTATTTGCTCCTACGCCTTAGCTTCTAGCGTGTGCGTCCCGAGTTCCTTCCCGTTTAGGCGTGTTAGGCCTGCTTCCTCTTTTCCCTCGCCCCCGTGCGATCGAGACTCTTTTCTCTCGCCTCCTGGCGATTAAGATTCCCTCTCTTGCCCCCATGCAATCGAGACCTCCCTTTTCTCTCGCCTTCGTGTGATCGAGGCCGTTTTCCATAGGTAGCTGAACTACAGCTGCTCTGATTTCTCATACCAGACGAGAAAATGTAGGCACAAGACGACGATGTCTTGGCGAGCATCCTTTCTCTTTTTTCCGTAGTTAGCTGAACTACAGTTGCTCTGATTTTTCATACCAGATGAGAATATGTAGGCACAAGACGACGATGTCTTGGCGAGCACCCTTTCCCTTTTTTCCGTAGTTAGCTGAACTACAGCTGCTTTGATTTCTCATACTAGATGAGAATATGTAGGCACAAGACGACGATGTTTTGGCGGACACCCTTTCCCTTTTTTCCGTAGTTATCCGAACTACGGTTGCTCTGATCTCTCATATCTGTTGAGAGTACGTAGGCATAGGATTGCGATAATCCTAACGAGCACTTTTCCCTTTTCCCCCTTTAGGTAACCCGTACCTTTAAACCAATGACGTTCTACGCCCGTTCTACCGCAAACAGGTAACGCCTAAGTCTCCAATGGTCAAGAAGTAATACACCTAACTGCTAGAATGCGTGCACTAGTATCGTCTACCTCTTCTCTCGTCCCCGTACGATTGAGAACACCTTGTTTACCCGTAGTTAGCCTGAACTACGTTTTGCTCTGATTTCTCGTACCAGACGAGAATACGTAGGCACAAGATGCGATGTCTTGGCGAACAATCCCCCCCGTAGTCTCCCGAACTACGTTGACTCTGACTTTCCCATTGTACGAGGGAATACCTAGGCATAGGGCGGCGATGTCCTATCGAGTCAGTTCTTTCTGTTCTTTTCAGTTCTTTCCGTTTAGCACTAGAAGCCATAGATAGTTTGCTTTTTCACCCATAGACTAGACAACAAGCGTGGATCTCGTCGAGTACAACGGTTGTGAGGGGTGCTAATACCTTCTTCCCCTTGTGTAACCGACTCCCGAACCCGAGATTTGGTTGCGATGACCTGTCTTATTCCTTTTGCGTAGGTTTTCTCTTATCGTTTCC
Source organism: Lathyrus sativus (assembly GCA_963859935.3). Lineage (NCBI taxonomy): Eukaryota > Viridiplantae > Streptophyta > Magnoliopsida > Fabales > Fabaceae > Lathyrus > Lathyrus sativus. Next base: position 622,086,909 of record OZ012740.1, on the reverse strand, counting down.
TTTCCCTCTCTTTGGGATAAATAACGAGCGGTGGTGACTCTTCTGTCCTTGCCGACCCTTCTTTGCAGCGATGCGACAATTACAGGTCACAAACATTATCATGCGGCGTTTTATTTTAGCGATGCAATTCTTCAATAGCGGATAACATCTCCATTAATGATTGTTAATACTAGTTACAATCATTACCATTGTGAGATGAGATTTCACTATTATTTGAAATTGTTTGTGTGGCCCAAGTCAAATTTATCGAGTTTCACGATGGACGCCAAATGTAATTGTAAACATATATCAATGTAATTTTCACTATAAGAAAATTAGGGTTTTACGACACAAAAGTTGCGACAGTTACTTGATAACTGTCGTAACTCTCCTTTAGAGACGGTTGCCACGTCGATTTACACCAACCGTCCTTTTATTTTTTATAAATGAATGAAAATTGGGACAATTATAACATAAACCGTCCTAAAATTACGGTTACGACGGTTACATCAACCCACTAATATACATGTCACGACAATAAAAGAACTGTCACCCCCTAAACCTTATTCTTTGAACCCTAAGATTCTTGACCATCTTCTCACTCACATGCATATATTTTTCACTCGTTGTCTCCATTGCTTACGGTGGCCGCCAACTAGGGTTAGTCTCCTATAGCATTCTTCCACCATCGCTCTCCATTCTTCTCTTATTGCAACCCGTTCTCTCACTTTTCAGTTTTTCTGGTAAGTTGATTATTGTGTGTTTTAGTTCTATTGTTCTCTATGTTTCTAAGTTATCTAAGCCAATTCTTTTTAATCTTTCCTTCACTTTTATTTTCCATATTCAACATTTTTGAGCTCTATCAAGATTTGTTCTTAATCTCGTTTAATTTCTTTGCTTAACAATGCCATTTCCTCTAATTTTTTTATGAAATCAGTGTTGGATTTAATGTTATTCATAGGTTTTCAACATGGTTAAATTTTTTGCACATGTTAGCCTGAATTTAAAAACTAACATGTTTTTTTTTAATTTATTTAAAATCCTTGTTTTAATCAGACCCCATTTGCAGTACTTTTTCGAATGGGGTTTTTATAGTGATATTTTTATTCTAGTTTGCAATACCTGTTTCTTATTTTTGGCTTTTAAATGAAAAAAGGAGTGTGAGTATAGTTTGACAATGATTTTAGATTTTGTTTGATTACACAATGATATACAACAGCAACAAAACCATACTTTTCAATGTGAGCTCATATGAAATATCTCTCTATTTCAAATTAGATGAATGTCTAACTTACATAGCTTAACATTAGCCCATGGACTTCCCATTTTTAGATTGTCTGATGTGATTTGTAGGAAATTATGACTAAAGAGGATGGGATGGTAGCTCATAGATTTTTTCTAATGATTTCAAGGTTCAATTCCACCCCTATATTTTTTGGCATAGTGTATTTTGACTATTGCATGAGGTAAATAAAATATTGCATCCGTTTGTGCCCCTTTAGCAAGGTTGGTTTCACCTACCCTGTATCTTTTATTTTTTGTTTTCAGTTCAACAAAAACAAGTAAAAACTTCAACAACTACAAAATGAGGATGAGTTGCTGTTAGTAGTGACATAAGGGATGAGTTTATGAGCAGACAAAGTAGTACAAGGTAGACACCAATAACAGATCATATTAGAATATTGAAGGATCTTTATTACCATGATGGAATTAGATAACCCAATGCATAATAGATTCAGATGATCTCTAGTAGGCAAGATAATATGATAATATGAATAGACAGAGTACTTTTCATCATGAAATCATTGATGGCCTCCTTCTGCTCCGTTTGAATCAACCCAAGTTATCTTTTGTGAGTTTGTAATCTCACAACCTTTTCCTTGTCATCCCCTGCATACACCTTCTCCAAGATTTCCCATGCTTGCTTTGATGACTCGTAATCACCAACTTTTTCAAAGTTGTATGTATCCACATATTGATGGATAAAAACAACGCCTTGAAACTTTATTCTTTTCTTCCTTATGTGTCGCTCGTTGTGCATTTGTTGCACCTTCGACAAAATGATTCACATTGTTCTTGATCATTTCAAGAACACCTTAGTAGACAAACAACACCTTCATTTGTTTGCACTATTTGTCGTAGTTCTTCAGATCAAGGAAGGGTAAGTTTTCAGGAATTCTTTCATTGGAAATTGAATTCATATTGCACACTGGGTATTTGGTGGATCGAACCAGACTTTTGATGCCAAATGGTATAACTCTGAACCACAAGGATTGTAGCTATGAAGTAAATGAGTGGAGAGAGAGAGAGAGAGAGAGAGAGAGAGAGAGAGAGAGAGAGAGAGAGGGTGAAAATGCACATTAACATTAATTAAGATACCCCTTGAGCATTTGGACAAATTACAATTGATTGAGACACAAGTAATCAAAACTGAAAAACAGAAACTAACTTCCTGTAACTGATTACATCAAATTTGTAACTGGTTACTGCTATTTCTGAAAGCAATTTCAATTCAGCGGTAATCGGTTACCAAAACGCAGTAACCGGCTACACCCGTTCTAACAGCTAAAAATATTACACCTAGTAATCCATTATAAGAACACAATAACCGGTTACAACACTTATTGATATTTCTACAATAAAGATCATTGATCAACACTTCGTGAATCTTTGCGATAAACTTAGCGGCATCACAATCCTTTTACCATAAAATAATGAAAAATTCACCGAAAGGAAATTTGAATTGAATGAGAAAAGAGTAGAAAGTGTTAAGAGACAACATTGAAAGACTTGGAAGTTGAAAAGAAGAAAAATGAGAGAGAAAAAATGCAGTGGACGATCTCTCTTAAAGGTGTAAACCATGGCGCTCGATACTATATTAAGATTCTTGATAGAATCTATAAAACTATTGAAGAGAGAAAATATATAAAAGTGTAATGAATTTTGTATTAATCAAAATGAGAGACTATTTCATCAAAGTGATACATTGATAATTATATAGACTAAGAGTATAACTAACTTCATCTAATATAATCAATTTGTAACTAACTTGTCACTAATTTGTAACTAATATGGCTCAGTGTTCTCAACTTTACAATAATATATTTTTGATTTAATTTTTGATTTAATTGCAATTTTAATTTTTTGTTTTAATTTTAATCCCTCGATTTTAAAATCTGAATTTTTTATCTCTTAATTTTATTTTATTTTATTATTTTATCTCTTTTCTATTTTAAAATAAATTTTAATAACGTGACAATACACTTGATGAAATGTCACTGCCAGATTTCCAATAATAATTCCATGTCATTTTTATTATTTTTTAATTACATACTATTATTTTAGAAAAATTGAATATATAATTACATAAAGCTATCAAAACAAATTTTTTAAAGAAAATGGGATTTGAACACTTACCTATAATAATTCCATGTCATTTTTATTATATTTTTAATTACATATTATTATTTTAAAAAACTGAATATTTAATTACATAAAGCTAGCAAAACAATTTTTTTTAAGAAAATGGAATTTGAACACTCGATCTATATATTTTTCAATGTTTCTTTCCACTAGGCTACCAAAGTTTATTTGTCAATACATGGCAATATATATATATATATATATATATATATATATATATATATATATATATATATATATATATATATATATATATATATATATATATATATATATATATATATATATATATATATATATATATATATATATATATATATATATATATATATATATATATATATATATATATATATATATATATATATATATATATATATATATATATATATATATATATATATATATATATATATATATATATATATATATATATATATATATATATATATATATATATATATATATATATATATATATATATATATATATATATATATATATATATATATATATATATATATATATATATATATATATATATATATATATATATATATATATATATATATATATATATATATATATATATATATATATATATATATATATATATATATATATATATATATATATATATATATATATATATATATATATATATATATATATATATATATATATATATATATATATATATATATATATATATATATATATATATATATATCATTTCGGTACATTCAACTAGCTTGATTTGCATGAGAACCAACGCCCACTTGCTCCTTCTACTTCTTCTACAACTTGATTTTCATGTACTGTTTTTCGAGGTGTAAACCATAACTCTCATATTATATTAAGATTTTTGATAGAATCTGTAAAATTATAGAAGAGAGAGAGAGAGAAAAATATAAAAGTGTAATGATTTTGTATTAATTAGATTATTTCATTACAGTGATACAATAGTAATTATATAAAATTTGAAATGATTTAATCAAAATCTATTATTTAGATAGAAAAATATAAGAATTATTAAAATAATATAAATTTATAGAATATTTTATTCACGTTAAACTTAAAAAATTTAAAATTATAATAAAAAATAAAAAAAATTTAAATTGCTTATTCATTATATATAATGCAAATATTAAATTATTTATTATTAATTTATTAAATTTTGTAAGATAGTTCTCATATTTTATAAAAATTTTAAATTTATTTTCAAATTTTTTAAAAAATCACAAATAAATTCCTAATAATTTTCAAATTTTACAAATTAGTCCTTTTAAATTTATAAAAATTGCAAATTAGTCCCTATTTTTCATATTTAAAATTCGATCCAAAAGTTTTAAGATTTATAAAAATAATTCAAAATTTAATAATGAATCATTTTAATACTCTATCTAAATTTAAAAATTAAAAATGAACAAATTTTAATTGAATTATTTAAATTATTTAAAATTTAAAATTCTCTAAAAATTTCCAATTATCTCGTCCAAACATAGTGTAAAAGTATAACTCTCATCCAATTTATTTATTTATAATTAACTTGTAATTAATTTGCAACTAATATTGGTATGTCTTCTGAACTTTGCAATAATATACTAGGTATTTTTTACATGTGAAATAAAAGACTTCTAGGATGATAATATTGCTAATTTGGGTAATGTTAACTTGTGCACTTGGGGCACAAGTTAAGAGATAAATATAGGAAATAATTTTTGGAAATTGTGTAATAAATTTAATACAGCCTTATAATTAATGACTTTATTGTTTTTTTTCCATACATATTTTCTATTTGTGGATTTTTTTAACATGTGCCCCAAGGGCACAAGTTAACATTACCCTATAATAAAATATAGAATACATATTTGTCTCTCACACACACATATATATATATATATATATATATATATATATATATATATATATATATATATATATATATATATATATATATATATATATATATATATATATATATATATATAAAATTAAGTAAGGGAAAATTACTTACTGATATACTATGATTTTTATTTATATCTATTACTGTTATTAAGGACAAATTAGTTACTATTATTAATACTTTTGATGATGTTTAAATAATCCACTTAGAATAGTAAGTTTTCTCTTTATAAAAAAACAAATTGTAAGAAACAATATACAAATATATCTATTGATTAATAGTATTGAACAACTTTTTTGATTTTATTGGATGATCAGAATCTGAGGTGGGGTAAAGACGAACGTCTGTGATGCTGGGTGTGAAAGAGGAAGAGGGGGTGTACCTGCAAGGCACTTCGATGCTAAAGTAAGAAAACGAGCAAGTACAAAATATGTGTTTTTAGGTAAGAAATTGGATACCTGACCCTCTCAAGTGAGAGGGTTTTTATAATGCCCTCAATGCTTGGCCATTGGTCCTTATTTTCGGGGCGAGCATTTCCCGAAGAATAGGTAACTGCCAGAAATAGCCGTTGGGATGGGCAGACGTGCCCATAACTAGCCGTTATGACGGGCAGAGATACAATTACGGGCACAAACGTCTTTGTTGTTTCTGAATGGTGGAACCATGCATGACGCGCAGAGACTGACGGGGAGAAGTGTTATGACCAAGGATAAATGGGTCAACCTCCCCTGTTGGAGGGGCAGAAAGGTAAACTCTCCCCCAAAGAGGTTGGACATAGGCAAATGGACCGTTTTGAGAGCAGAAGTGGATTGGGTCGTGCCTAATTACTAGGACAGTCCGGAATAGTAGCCCCCCAAGTTGTTGCTACCGAGCATGGTAATGATGACTTAAGGGTGGCCTGCTTCCCGGGCAAAGTCATCGTACGTCTCTTCGTGTTCGGGTGACTATTTGTCTGTGGCCGTTGGAGCCGGGAATCCTGAGACCCAGGGAGCCCAATGGTTGATGGGATCTGAAGAGTGGGGATTCCACATGTGCCTCGAGTCGTGTGCTGCATTGAATGCATGATGATGGCTAGGCTAGGGTCATGGTGATTCCCTACGCGCGCGTGCCTGTAGCATGCTTATAAATAGTGACGGAGTCTGTTCATTCAGAACTTTTACTTCCTTCTTCTATTGTGCTCGTTTCTGCCTCCTTCGTCTACAACCGTTACCCTTGCTCCGACCACCATACGAGGCCCGACCAGAACCGCATTCCTTCCAGTTTATCTTCCTCGACCACGTAAGTGCCTCTATCCACTACTTGTTTTCAATTTTTTCTTGTTCAAACGCCTTAGATTGCATGTGGTTAGGATTGAACATCTTAGTTAGGATGTATTTAATGGTGGTGTTGGTGGTAAACGGTGGGGCGACCATCTGTCTGCCGTCGGCGGCGTAGTTGGCCCCTTTAGGAGGGGTAAGTTGCCAACCCTTAGATTTAGGTGACTCGTAGTTGCGTCATTGTTAGGTTACTATGATTTTTGGGGTTTCCCTGTGAGGCCACTGGGTTTTATAACCGGGGGCTATCCCCGGATGCCTAATGTAGAACAGTCGGGCACTTCCCCGCCTTGGTAGCTGTGTCATTTGAGTAGGACTTAAGTCGAGGATGCTCTTCGTCGGCCCTTCGTGCGCCCTTTCACTTGACTAGCAGTGGAAGGGTGGGTTTGATTTGGCCATCGAATTCAATGTTTTCCTCTGCTTTTCAGGTAAAAAGGGATGTCGCGCAGGGAAGAAGAAGATCGCCTCAGGGATTTGTCCGAGAACAGCTCCTCGGAGAGCACGGATATAGATGATAGTTCCTCGTCGTTCGAAGGGCCCTTTGTTGTCGGGTCTCTCGAGGACGGCTCTCCCGCCTTTTATTTCCTCGACAGGATGTTGAAGGCTCGTCGATCCTGTTTGACCGGGCATTTTCCTGGTGTTTAGACTCTCGGGCAGAGCTGATAACTTCCTTCTCCTTGTACATAATGTATGACTGAGCTCTGAGGAGGAAAGCGTCCAGTGTTGCAGGGGGTCGGAGACTTATAGCTTTGGTGAAGTCTGTGCGAGGATGGAGCCCGCGTTCTAGTAGGAACCTCTTCATGTCATCAGTGGTGGAGACTTAGACGACCTCCTTATTGAACCTCTCAATGTAGGCTCGCAGAGGTTCGTCCCTGCCCTGAATAATGGCCTCGAGGGAGGCTTTGGTCTTTGGATGCCAGCGAAATGCCGTAAAGTGTATGGAAAAGAGTCTTCCCAGTTGCCTCCACGAGGTGATGGAGTCGTCCGGGAGCCCTTTGTACCAGGTCATCGCCCATTTTTTGAGTGTGGTCGGGAATAACCGGCATTTGATGGCGCCCCAAACTCCACGATATTCGAGCAGCGCATTGATGTTTTTGATGTGCTCGTCAGGGTCAGTTGTTTCGTCGTATGTTCCTAGAGAAGGGGACTTTTCTAGCCCTTTTGGGAGGCGCATGGCTATGATTTCTTGGGACAACGGGGCGCGAGGCTCATCGTTGCTGCTGCTGTTGGTCCAGGAGGGAGAACGTATGTTACGTTCGTAGGTAGGACGGTGGCCACGTTGCGGAGACGGGGTTTGTGCCCGACCTCTAGATTTGGGCAGTGAGCATGGAGACCCCACCAGATGTTCTCTTCGGGTACTCTTGGGTTGCGAGGATTGATGCTTCTTGGGAGAATACTGGTCACGTTTGCGGACGACCACGATCTCTGGCTCGGGGGGTGTTTGACGATTCCTCTCGCGTCAGGGAGGGGGACATTGTTGCAGTTTTTCTTTCCTTGGTGGAGGGGATCTTGGACGATGGGATTTTTATAATGCTTTAATTCTTGCACTCTGGTTGATGATAAGAAGGTTGGTCTTGTTGAGAACCTCGAGGAGGGCCGCCATGGCCGGATCGACATTGGGCGGAACTGGGACCGGCAGGTGCTCCTGGTCAAGCAGGACTTTGTCATGATCTGCATGAACAAGGGATGGAGAAGTTGTGACTCCGTCTCTTTGTCGGAGAGCGTCGGCGGCATGAGAGGTGGAGGCCCCTTCAGCATCAGTCTTGCTGACGGGGAGGAAAGCGGGCATCAAGATTATTGTTACGGGCATTCATGATCATAAAGTTGAAACAGTGTTTTGGTCTTTGTGTCTACAAAAGGAGAAAAGACGGGGATGAAAGATTCCCACAGACGGCGCCACTGATCTTACCGGACGATCAGAATCTGAGATGGGCCAAAGGTAAACGTCTGTGATGCTGGATGTGAAAGAGGAAGAGGGGGTGTACCTACAAGGCACTCCGATGCTAAAGTAAGAAAACGATCAAGAGAGCGAGCAAGTACAAAATATGTTTTTTTAGGTAAGAAATTGGATACCTGACCCTCTCAAGTGAGAGGGCTTTTATAATGCCCCCAGCGCTTGGCCATTGATCCCTATTTTTGGGGCGAGATAACCGTTTCCCGGAGAATAAGTAACTGTCAAAATTAATCGTTGGATAGGTAGGCGTGCCCATAACTAGCCGTTATGACAGGCAGAGATACAGTTACGAGCACAAGCGTCTTGACTGTTTCTGGATGGTGGAATCCGGCGTGACGGGAAAAGACTGACGGGGAGAAATGTATTGACCAAGAATAAATGGGCCAGCCTCCCCTATTAGAGGGGCAGAAAGGTAAACTCTCCCTCCAAAGAGGTTGGACATAGGCAATTGGGTCGTTCTGGGAGCAGAAGTGGATTGGGCCATGCCTAGCCATTGAGGCAGTCCGAAACAATTTCAATGTTCGATTCTAAAATATTAGTAATGGAAAAACATGCGTTCAAATTTCAAAGTCATACTTTTCTATTAAGGGTGGACAAGAAACTTCGACCCGTCCGAAATCCAATCTAACCGATTGCAAACATAACATTACGGATGAGTATTTTCAAATTGTGGGTTATTTAGATGAATTGTTTCAGTTTATGATGGATATGAACGGACGAGTGCAGATGTTATAAATTGATCCACCATTATCCATTATTGACTGACAAACAATAGTATTAATTGTTCACAGTATTAGATAAACTATTTTTTCAAACTGACACATAGTGGAAAGGGTATTCTTATCCAAACTATTATTTTATAATATTTCACTCAAGTATTATTTTATAATATTTCATTCATCTTTATTTCTCTAAAGCAGAACCTAATCTGTCAGACGGTTTCAGACAGATTCGAATAAAAATATGTATATTTAAAGAAACTCACGGATGGTAATATCCTATCCACTACCGTCCGTTTAGTGTCATCGATTTTTGTTTTAGCGGTTTGTCGTTTTGTCGAATGGATCGGGTGAGTTTAGTCAGTTAAAAATCAAATGCAAACATAAATATGATTTACAATTTTTAGTTACAACAAGAGAACAAAGTATGAAACTTTTTCTCAAACTTAACCCAGATGAACAAACTTCAACGCATATCAAAGCTTTTTAAGAATAACAAGAGAAAAAATTATGAAACTTTTTAACAAAATAATATTTATGAAAGAATAAAATATAGATTAAAGAATGGTTGATAAGTAGATCCAAGTCCACAAGAAAATAAATAAAATGTATATAGATTGTATATATTAACCGAGAGACATGGTTACATTATGGATTTCTTGTCATGAGAGGCTAGCAACAAAAGCTAGATTGAACTGTTGAGGGCTTATGGACAATGTAAAGTGCTGCTTCTACGAAGATGTTGAAAGCCAATAATACCTCATATTTGAATGCAAGGCTATGAAGGAGATATGGGAAAAAGTCTTGAATTGGATTCACATTCTGCATCAACCAAAAGGTTGGAACCAAGAAATTCAGTGGATTATCCAAAATAGTAAGGGTAAAGGTAACTGGGATACCATTTTGAAATTGGATTTTATGAAATATGGTGATATAGGAATGACATTTGTTTTGGAAACAAAATTTGCAGTAAAAACATTTATGACAAGGTAATAGACATGATCGTGTATAGAGGTTGGAACAATAGAAAATTACATAATTATTTGGCTAAGGTGCTAAGCTAATGCTTAACTATTTTTGGTGTGTCAAAGTTTTTTTGTCCGATGTGTTTCTTTTTGGGACTGGATCCTTGCGATCGCCTTGTATAGTTATTTCTTTATTATTAACCAAAGATATTTTTTATCAAAAAAACATGTTTTTCTTTTAAAAATAATAAATTTTCTTGGTTAAATAATTGTATCTCTATTTTTTCATTCTAATTACATTTTATAAACAAATGCGCGTAAAACACTAGTTCCAGTGCAAACGGACGGGTATCCAGATCAATATTCGTGCGAACCCACGGGTTATTAAATTTTTTGTACAATTAAAAAATATATATATTTAAAATAATGTATGAATCTAGACATAGGAAAAAGTGTTTTTTTAAATTATTTATGTTGCTAGTAATGTATGAATCTTTTTTACATTCTTATTATATTTTTAAAACAAATGCGTGTAACACAACAGTACCCGTGCTAACGCACAGATAAGAATGAGAATAGGTCAGGTCGGTCTACAAGAGCCTAGAGCCTAACCTATTTAAGGACATGCCTATTTAATAAAAAGATTAGACCTAGGTTTTTTTTATTACAAAAGACTTAGACTTTTTTTGAAAGTTTATTTAATTAAATAAGTCAGACATAAGCTAAAATGCCTATAAAATCTTGTAGGTCGGCATATATATATATATATATATATATATATATATATATATATATATATATATATATATATATATATATATATATATATATATATATATATATATATATTAGATAAATTATTGTATAAGCGAATATATAGGTTAGACTATAAGTCTTCTCAATTCAAATGAATAATTTAAAAACCTTAGTATGAAATAGTTTTTTAAATTAGGTCAAACTTTTAAAAAGTTCAGGTCAGATTAAAAAAAACTATGATTTTAGGTCATACTTTTAAAAAGTTTAGGTCAGATTAAAAAAAAGGCAAAAATACTATTTTAGTCCTTTAAGTTATTTTAAAATAACAAGTTAGTCCTGTAAGTTTTTTTGTTTGTAACAATTTGGTTATTTAAGTTAACTAACGTTTGCATCGTTAGCCTTTTTAAGATTTTCTGTTCCAAAAAAACCAGCGTGGCACAAACGGTGATGAAGTGACAGGTAACGTTGATGAAGTGTCATGGAGGGTTGCTGATGTGGAATTTGTGTTATCCCTCAAGTGTTTAAGCAACGACTCTCACAAATTAAGAGTTATGGAGCCCTAATTTTCTTTCCCCCATTGCTGGTGAAGCTTCTTCTTCGTCTTGTGCTCAGGATTCATTGTACATTGAAGGTGAAGAATCCATTGCGCTCAGGATACAATCAGGTACGTATATTTAGTCAATGATGGTTTTTCTTCTTTGTCTTGTATTTGAATAGGTTGATGGTTAGGTTAATGTTACACACACTTACGTCATATCAACATTAGGTTGATGGTTAGGTTAATGTTGGTTATAAGTAATGTTAGTTTATATTGTAGGGTATGTTTTTTATTTTAGGTTGATGTATACAGGAACATAATGGTTATGGATGAGTTTTAAGTTGACTTTCATCATGGGGGTATTTCGTTGAGGACAAATATGTAGGAGGTGAAGTGTCAAACTGGAACTGTGATGGCGACAAATGGAGTTATTTTGAAATTCTAGGGGTTGTTAAAGAAATGAAGTATCCAGGAGTTCAGGAAATGTGGTATGACTTTGCTAGAACCTTGAAGGTGTTGGAAGATGATTTTGGTGCATTAGAAGCATTGCACTGGTCCAAGACTAAGGGGAAGGTTAACATATATATAGTTCATCCTATTGAAGAACCAGATTTAGTTGTTGCTTTACCTGAAACACAATTTGAGGATAATATGGAGGATTATGGGGACTAGGGTGTTGAGGATAATGTGGTGGACTTTGGGGACCAGGGTGTTGAGGATATTGTGGTGGACTATGGGGACCACCATTTTGAGTATAATGTGGAGGACTGTGAGGACCAAGCTATTAAGGATAATGTGGAGGACTGTGAGGACCAGGCTGTTGAGGATAATGTGGATGACTGTGGGGACCAGGCTTTTGAGGAAATTGTGGAGGACTGTGGGGACCAGCCTGTTGAGGATAATGTGGAGGATATTGTTGACCAATATAAGGAACAAAATATGGATGTGTGTGTAGACCAAAGTGGGGACCATTACGAGGAAGAAAATGAAAATGTGGACCAGCTTGAGGAACATAATGAGGCCCAACCTGATGATAGTGATGAAAGTGCATTAAGGGAAGGTGATTTTATTGACTCGGATGATGAAGTTTTGAATGATGGATTTACTGAAGTATTGGTAGGAGAAAGAGTGTCACCTGCAGGCCAAAGCGTTGAACCTAATGATGATATACTAGCATATGACACAACTCCTAATAGAAAAAGGAAAGGAGGGAGACCATCAAAGGAGAAGTCAAAAGTAAGTTCCAAGAGGCACAAGGGTTAACCTAAGAAAAAAGGTGTGGATGAAGGAAGAGCAGTTTCCATCATAAGTGGTGAAGCATCAAGTGATGAAGATGTCATTGATCTTGGAGTTAGGGAAAGAAACACAGGTAAGAAATTTTGTCGTGGTTTGTCAGATTTTGAGTATGAAACTGAGGACTTAGTGAGTGAGGATGAAAGTAGCAGTGAAGATTCAGGTGAGGATGACAATGTTAAGTACCCATCATTTGTCATGCCTAGAAAGTTCAATGACTATAAGTGGGTTTTGGGAACCTTATTCTCAACAAAGGAGGAGTTCAAAGAAGTTATTTCTAGCTATGTTGTTCATAATGGAATGGATTTAAGGTACTTAGAGAATGATAGAGTAAGTCTATGTTCAAATACAATACAAAAAGTGATGTGTTGGTGAATAATATGTCTGGAACTTTTAACAGTGTTATAATTAGACCAAGACAAAAGCCAATTGTAACAATGATGGGGGAGATTAGAGGGTACCTCATGGATAGATGGGAAACTAATAGAACCAAGATTGAAGAGTATACAAAATCTGTTCTTCCAAGAATTAAAAAATTGCTTGAAAGAAGGAAATAGATGTCTAGGTTTTTTATACCAAGGTACATAATCTATTTACAAGTTAGTCATTAATAAAATCTTTTCTTTTAATTTTACCAACACTAACTCAATCAATTGAATTTGGTTCAAAGGTTGTTAGGTGACATGATTTATGAAGTGAGGCATACAAGTTTGACTGCTGAAAAATTTACAGTTGACCTCAGAAGGTTGGAGTGCTCTTGTAGGAGTTGGATGCTAACTGGCATACCATGCTACCATGCAATTTCTTGTATGCAGAGTGTAACACCCCACTTCCCAAATTAAATAAAATACAAACATTATAAGTAAATATCAGAGTTTTCACCAAAACAGTGGGATATCACATCACCAAAATTCACCGAAATTCTTTATTGATTATTTTCAAAATAAAACAGCGGAAATTATTTTTTTGACATTCTTGGCCATCCGCCAGATTACATAAAATCTTTATTATTATAATTCACCAAAATGTGATACGTCACAGGATTTCAACAAGTTTGACATAAAACAATTAAAACACCCATATCACGTGTTACGTATCAGAGCATCCTAAGACTCGACTCGCACACCGCTATCCAAGCTAGCTATGTACCTGGATTATCTGTACCTCCGAGGAAGCCAGACCACAACAACAACAAAGGGGTGAGAAAACATGATCAAAATATATTGGTAATTACATACATGAAATAAGAGTAGTAAATACACCAATCACATAGTTTATCACCCATCATTCACCAAATACGACATATAGTCCACCAACAACACAATACACCATAATGCAATTATGCAACGCAACACCATGCATGCGGTACCGACTCATTGATTCATTCAATGTGAACCCGGATAGATCACATACACCCGCCCTTGGCCATGATCTGTCCTCACCATTCCCCACTCAAAGGAATATGAATGAATCACATACACTCCCCTGAGCAATGACTCATCCCACCACTACACCATGATATGCATAACACTAAATGCATACAAATTAACACAAGCATACATTGTGCATACGATTCTCAGATCACACCACCATACATCATATACACATAGATATGTCATACACCAATCAATCATATTAATTTATTTAAATACAAGGAAGTTCACATTCCCTCACCCAATACACTCCTACCCCAACGTCCTGGGTACACACGATCCTATTGATCACCTCACCATGCCCCATATAATCCACACACCAATCTACTTATTAATTAAACCGAATAATAGGGGACAATTCATATTTAAACACCAAGTACACCTGATCCTCCCGATCACCTCACAATGCATTCTATATATGCATATATACATATACCTTACCCACCAATTCATTATATCTACTAAATCCAACATTTCATAATTTCACCTTTCAACACCAAGTATACACTCTTCACTACTAAACATCATTCCTCTACTTATCACAACTCAAGGGATCCTACAAACGATCACACACCACTCAATTATATAAATCAATTAGATATTAAGAAAGTCCACCTTCTAACACCAAGTATCTTCATACTCCAACACACCAGATACATACAATCCTACTAATCACTTCACCTTACTTCACATACTTCATACACCACTTAATTAATTTACTTAAATTAAATATTATGGTATCCACTTCCTATCACCAAGTATGCACCCTACATCATTCAATCACCATCCCTACACTCATCATGATCAAAGAGATTCTACAAGGCTAATGCACAAGGCAAAACAGTACCAAAAACCATATTATGCTGTCATGTTCGCTGGTTCATTCTCCAGGCGAACCCCTAGCGAATGCTCGCTACCATCTCGCCAGGCGAACCTGCTCGCGAAGTCCTTCTCAGCTATCGTGCATTCGCGAGGCGAAGGAATCATTCGCCAGGCGAACCTTCGTTGGCCACACTCGCCAGACAAACTTTATGCCCTTTGGGTCTGGGAGTTTATTTGGAATTACTCGCTACTACTCGCCAACACTCACCAAGCGAACCCTCGCCAACACTCGCCAGGCGAACCCTCGCGAATGCTGCGATGCCCAAAATCCTCACTGTCTTACGGTGTTATCTGGACCAATTCAAGCCTATCATTCGCTATTCAACTTCTGTACTATAATCCACATGCATTATACTCAATAATCGACCTATAGTCCTTACTCTAACACTAACATTACGGTACATTACCGACACTCCAGAGTTACTCAGAACCTCATCAAGGTCCTAACCATAGTCATTAACAACACCCCAGGGAACAACATGTAATTTTCCCAAAGCTATAATCATGGTCATTACCAACACCACAGGGAACAACACATAATCTCACCAAAGTTATATTCATAGTTACTATCAACACTACAGTAACAACCTAGAATCTCACCAACATCACTGTCACACCCTAATTTTTTACCTTAAGATCCCATCTCCGTCGTGCATTTCTTGTGTAATATTTTTTACTATTGTACGTGTGTTTATTATGGCTAACCAGCTCGTGCAGGTGCATTAACTAACCGGTGACAGGTTCAAGAAAATCCTCATATGGTTTATCAAATCTTGAGCCCAAATTTGATTAAAGTTTACAAGCTGATTTGAACTCAATGACTTTTACTCGGCTTCGAAATTAAAGACAACCTAGATTTTTGTGTAAAGAGGTGGATCTTATTCTACCATGGGGAGCTCATCATATTCAAGCCCATGATTAAATTCACACTACTAAGTTGTCGCATTTTGAAATAAAGACGTAGGCTACGCGAGACGGAATCTCATAAGAACCAAAGTCATTGGGTTATTGAAGATTTGCAAGTTTTAGTGTCGATTTCAATTTGTTTGAGTTACTGGAAAACTTCATATAGTGGACATTACAAGATCCATTTTCATGATGGATTTTCACGATACAAGCGCATTATAAGATAAGAGATTGAAATTCAATTGGTGAGAGGGCTACGGGAGTTAAATTGTTTGCGTAGAAGTTCACTAGACTTCACTATGTTTGGTCCTCGAAGCAAATGCTACTCATGAAAACTTCATACGGTTTAACCATATGACAATATCATGACTTTTCGGTTTATATACGACTTCTACATCATTGGAGTACTTTATGAGCGCCAAGTTTTTTCAACTACAACAGATAAGGATTATAAATACTTTATTTATGATATATGAAGTATTCATGAATTGTACAGATAAAGATTTACCCAAGTTACAACCATGAATTTCTACAACTCAAACTCCATTAAGTCAACACTTTTCAAAGGTCCTAAAAAGAGATGAGTACCCTTTGACTCAACCACCAATCTGGCCTGCAACAGCAACATGGCAGTCAATACATCAGCATAATAGACACGCATCAGCACAACGGTTAACTTAACGGATATGCATCAACAGTAGCCAAGGAAAGCGAGTTTCCGCACAGCAGGACAATTCCATAACTTTGAGCCAAAATCGACATATGAGAAAAGGTCCCTCTCACGCAGCTCTTACTTGCAAAGAAAAGGAATTATTGCCAAAACAACCTGACATAGCGACGCTTGCCGCACCACCAATAACCACCATCTGCTCCCACCATAGTCATCACTATCACGGAAACGCCTATAAGTCATTCACTCCATTCCAAGTATGACGTGCAGTTATTATGGTGAAGACATTCAGTCCCCAATCTCTTTTAATAAAGATACCGCCACTGAGAAAATAAGGACTAACGATTACAAAAACAGAACCGACATCTATCCGGACTTACCAAACAATACGCCGTTCCATAATCCATAAGGTTTTACCAACAGGACATGTTAAAACTCAAGTTTCAGCTCCATTCGGTGACACCCTCGTCTTCCTGCGTAAAACAAGTCACAAGGCAAGCAAGAATTATCAGAGCCTGCCATAAACAGAATTAAACCATAAAATGTGTTGCCCATTTCATTATCAGAACACTTTTCTTCCTCACCAATCAAGGCATATTGAAGCCATTAGCTATTGAGCTCACTAGACCGATTATTGACGGCAAGCCACAATTGAAGCAAGTCTTCACACCTGCTTCTCATTCCACTAATCTCTGGCTTTGGAGGCTCGCTAAAGCTCATGTTCTTGCACATGATTTTGGTCATCATGAACTTATAAGCCATTGGCTAAGAACTCATTGTGTTGTTGAACCTATAATCATTGCAACCTACAGACACGAGTCATAAAGGAAATTTGAAACCTGCAAAAGGGAAGCAAGATTAACGTATCAACGATTAGCAAGAGTTTTCTTAAATCATTCAATAAAGATGCTATTGTTTAAACTAATGTTCAACTTAATTTAATTCTATGTACATCTTCACAGTGGCGTATCTAAAGCCATCGCGAGTTAACCAAATTCATAACAGTACGTGTTTCATAGTAATCCGACCATAACTGGTTTGCATCAAGAATGGGCCCGGCTATGGCATTTCGAGCTACATGAAAGTACAATTTCAACGTACATTTTCTTCTAACCTGGTCAAGCTACTAAGTAACTCGCTGTTTCGAACGTCAAATGTCCTTGAGGTCGCAGATGCCCCTGCACCAAAGTGTTTGTGCTCAAATTGAATACAAGCATTCATTGATGATACACTATCAGTTTTCAAAGAACATAATGTGGTGTCAGAGAAGTACAGATAAGGTTGAGATCCTTTTACCTTTACCTGGATGATGTTGTTGCACCAAGACTTACAACATGATAGCAGACATTGTACATTACCAGGAAGTATGTTCACAATAGGTGTACTCGCGGGGAAAGTCACGAAACGTCACCACAACTCGTAATGTTGAACGTTCAACATAGCATCGAGAGTAATTTTGAATCCCACTGTTGCAACTTCATCATAACGGGAGTTTCGTCATGTTGCCGCAAGAGTACCTGCGAATTACCAGTTATTCGAAATAAAAGAAATTGTTGACTTCTAGGATGCAATCACACCAACTTTGGATTTGAATACCTTTAAACGCGGAGAACCTTTATGCGCAGCTGTTATAGACCATCTGTCACGTCCCTGCTACGAAGGGATTAATTCTGCAGGGGAACCAACAAAAGAAGTATCACCTAGCCCTTTCGTATCAAAGTTGGGTATGCGACAACTATTCTTGGACCAACATGGTTCGCAAGACCTCTGTGTTCTACACTCTTGAACCTGTCATTTGTTATGAGCTGCAATTCAAACAAACACATGTTTAATACTGACACAAAGAAACTCCATTCACTTCACTTATGTAAGAGACTGAACAATGCACAGGTAAGACAAGAACAACGACGTGCACAATGAGTCACTCCACACGCCACCATCGAAATACATGAGAAACAGAAAAATGATGTTAGATGTATATCCAATACGAACGAACAAGAAGCAGAGATTGGATTAAAAAGAACCACGTACCCTACGTTCAGCTTATTCGCAAAAAAACCTTCGAAACTGTTTCTCCTCATCACCAGCATGTTCGTGGAAGCCCTCACCAAACGCATCAGACGCAAGCTTAACTTCTCTGGGCTGATAATCCTTCCTTGGCCCAAATCATCTGTTATTCACACCTGCCAGATTGCAACTCGTGGATTAGTAAAATTGATTGAAGAATATACCGTTGGAATATCCAACCTAAATCCAAAACATTGAACCTAGACAGATAAGTCTGATACACCGAATCAGGGATTGGATTTTCACTTAACAGGTATTTAACAAGATTGGAGCGAGACAGGAAAGTTTTCGAATTGGTTTGTACCGAAATAGAAAATCCAATCAAGACTTCAAAGCGTTTTAAATCAGTTTTCAAAGCATTGATTCTCAAAAAGCCTATAAAAGGGAGAGATTCGAAGGGGAATGGGGGACATTGTTCGAAGAAATCACAGAAAATTGCGAAAACCTAGAGTTTGTAAAAACACCAAAAAGAGATAGAAGAACTTATCTTTCCCGTGGACGAAGCCACCGCACGCCGCCGCGAGTTCAACGGACGAGACATCCTGTCCCCATCATCTCCAACGCCGTCACTATCATCCGAACCTTCGGTAATTCCCTATCTCTATCTATGTTATTGATCTATTGATGCTTCTGGTTTTGATTTCAGGTTCAAAGTTTGGGAAGAGACGGTGAATGGGAGAGATTGACCGCGATTGGGAGAGAAGAAGGAAATCGAGGAATAACGATTTGGGGGTGAAAAGGGAAAGTGGGGAATTAGGGTTCATCTCTTTTTCCCTGTTTTGTTAATCTTTGGTTATGTTGTAATCACCCACACCACGCACACACCTACCACACTAGCCACGTTTAATCGCCCTAATCAGCGTTTGACTCTTTTTAATTAACTAATTAACTAATCTTTTTTTAAAAAAACAATTTAATAACTCTTTAATTAAAATCAGTTTATATCTTTTACTATTTAGATAATTAGTCTCTTAATAATTCATATCTAATAACTATTTATTTAAATCAACCTCATAATCTTTTTTTTAATAACTAAAAGCAACTTTTAAAAAAAAACCTTATTAATTCTTATTAATATATTTTGCTAAACTCTCAATTTAATAACCTTTTTTTTAAATAAATATTTATTCACTAATAAAAGTCTTTTATAAAAATTATACCTCTTTGTCAAATTTATTTAGTTAATAATAAAATCCCTATTATATTAATCCACCCTTAGAAATAATAAAATCAATATAATTTAATCTAACTCTTAATAATAACCATAATTTTTATCTTAAACCATTCCATTTAAGTTTTTTGAGGTAGATAATGAATTAAATCATTTTTATTTAAAACCTCGCCTATTAGAACCTAATTTAATCCAACTTTTCTCAAATCAAATCTCACCTTAAAAAAAATTAATCTATTCAATTAAAATCAATTCAATCTCGCCTAAAAACAATCAACATCGTAAAATGCAATCCAATCGTGCACTTTACGACACATTCACTCTCACACACTTCAGCGCTTTCATGCGTACATGTATGCTTTATTTTCCCCCTTTATTACTTCCGCAATTTATTTTACAAGCAATTTACTTTTATCGCAATTTATATTATCGCCTCGCATTCCGTCCAAAGGAAAAACCTACACATAAGTCAACACTTGTGTGTAGTGCACATCATTTGCATCATACTCCCGCTTGATCCTTGATCTCATTCAAGTTGATCTTTCTAAGTTAGATCCTATCCCATAGGAAGGACCGTTATCTTTTATAACTTAGATATAAAACTCAATCAAACACATTCAAACACATTAGAGAATGAGATGTTAATCATCTTAAGCGAGATAGAATCTCCACCCCACAACAATACAATTAACCGTATGGACTTTGCCTTAAGAGAGATAGAGGCGTACATTGTCGATCAATATCCGAGTACTTGAGCCCTTCTCTTAAGATGATGCAAAGACCATTTTCCTACAACTTGTGACAGTTAAATCTCTCTTAAAATGACAACTCGTCTTTTCTCCTAAAATCAATCAATCAACTACCCTAAACCCGTGGGAACTTTGACCACAGTCAAAGAACTCCTCAAACCCTTTAGGGGAACTACAAATACTCTGATTCCACTCCCGTAAGGATATGTAGGCTTAAGATGCGATATCTTATCGAGTATACTTAGAAATCCCCCTAGGTCTTTAACTTTAAGCAGATAAACACTTAGCAATAAACAATATAAAACAAGAGGTTCATGTAGAGTACTACATAAACTTAGGATGCTAGCACCTTCCCTAAGTTTAACCGACCCCCGAACCTATAACTCTCTACCTTGCATATGCATTGCATTGTGGGAATTTCGATCTTTATCCCTTCCTTTGGACAAATCAAAATTCGGTTGCAAAATGAATAAGATTCAAACTAATCAATAGTTTGATATCCAAATTTCACCGCGACAGAAATGGTGACTTCACTGGGGACTCCTCAGTGGGTTTCCCTATCTTATTTCTACTTGTTTATTGCTTTATATTTGTTATTTGTATAATTGTTTACTTGTTTGCTTATTACCTTTGGGTTGATACTCTTGAGTGGTGAGACAAAGTCCTACACCCGGACTTGAGTGAACTTAAGATAGGATAGTGATATGTTCAAAGAGGCTTATATGGGGTGGAATCCCGACCAAGCTGACTTGAAAATCACGCTCAATTGAGGCCCTCTCAAAAACTATATTGTTGAACAAGTTCTTAATCGTGAAAACATGCACTATATTCGATGTTGGAGCCTATGATATTGAGGACCGTAGTTACCTTAACCCCACTTTGATCTTTATTAGGATGTAATGCGGGGCTATGAGGGGGTACCCCCGAAATAGTGCTACACGATACTACACTCAAAAGAAGTTCTCTTGAGATTATTATTAACCACCGAGTACTTGGGAAGTTGATAATATCTGAAAGATGGGCTAATGACTTTGGGAACCTTATTAGATCCTTGTTCTGCAAGTACAATCAATCTTTAGTCCGTGTCCTTTGTGAATGGGTATATCCTTTGACTCCATGCTCGTTGCAAACCTAGGGTCCCCCTTTGTTTGTTTATCTTTGTGCATCTATGTGTTTACTTGTGTTTGTTGCATTCATAAAACATAATACCGCATTGGATTTCATGAGATTTACTTTTGTTTATGAACATTGTAGGGCACTATGGATCCCAATAAAAGACACACTTTGAAATACACTTTTAAAAGTCCCAAATTGGATGACCTAAAGGAGTTGGTGACCTTGATTGAAGACCAAGGGAAGTTCAAGAGCAAGTATGGGAAGCTGATATCTTTATTGAGTCGCCAAGTAGACGAAGGACTTCTTTCCACTTTATTGCAATTTTATGATCCGCTTTATCATTGTTTTACGTTCTCAGACTTTCAGTTATTGCCTACATTGGAAGAATACTCCTTTTTGGTTGGTCTACCTATATTAGAAGAATCTCCCTTCCATTTCTTGGAGAAGGACCCCGAGGAAAGAGATATTGCTAAAGCCCTTTATCTAAAGGTATCTGATGTCAAAGGAAACTTAATTAGCAAAGGTGGTATTTTTGGATTGACTACGAAGTTCCTAATCAGTAAAGCTATGTTTTATGCCGATTATACGAATAAGGCTCCATTCGAAGCAATCTTCGCCTTACTTATCTATGGAGTATTCTTGTTCCCGAGTTTTGAAGGGTTCGTCGACCTTAATGCAATTAAGATCTTTTTGAAGAACAACCCAGTACCAACTCTGTTGGGTAATACCTATCACTCTATACATCTCCGAAATCTTTATGGTGGAGGAATGATTACTTGCTGTGTACCCTTACTCTACAAGTGGTTTATTTCGCACTTGCCGATGTCTAATTCCTTTTTGAAACTCAATGGAGGGCTTTGGTCTCCGAAAGTTATGGCATTGACCCACTCAGACATTGTTTGGTATAACCGAGTGTATGATGGGACTTTAATTATTGATGGTTGTCGTGACTTTGCTAATGTGCCATTACTCAGTTTTAATGGAGGGATCAGTTACAATCCAGTCTTAACTCGTCGACAGTTGGGATTCCCATTGAAGGAATCGCCTAAGAGTGTTCAAGTGGAGAGCATTTTCTTTAGGGATGACAAGGAACTCCGAGATAAGATTCTAACCGCCTGGAAACATTTGCATAAGCAGGGGAAGAAAAGCCTTGGGAAACTTAATTGTGTGTCCTTGGAGCCATACCTTCAGTGGGTCAGAGAAAGAGCAATCAAATTGAAGATGCCCCATTCCCGTCAAGATCCTATACCTCCGAGAAGGGAGCCCACTTATGTCTTTCTGTCCGAAGCTGAGAAGTTAGAAGTTGCTTTGAGGAAGTCGCAACGTGAGTTGGAGTCATGGAAGAACAAGTATCAAGTAATGGTTGCAGAAGTGGATGAACTTCAAAAACAGAAATATGAACTTCAGAAAGACAAGGATAAACTTAAGAAGCAGCTACAGTTGAAGGATGAAGAGTTACTTCCTTGCAAGAAGAGGAAAGCCGTGGAGGATTTATTTTTCTCCGACCCACAATGTACTATTTGGAAGCTGATTGTGGAAAATCTTATCCATGAGAAGACCCAGTTGGAAGAGGAGCTCAAGCAGCGGAATTCAAAACTTCTTTAGGGCTTTCATTAGCTTTTATTTAGCTATTTATTTGAGACTTTTAAAAGCAATTATTTGTATTCCGTTTCAAAATTAAAAAAACGTTTTCTTTTACCGCAATGTTTATAAATAGTTGGGATCCCATGAAGTCCTATTCATCTTGCATTGCATTCTTTCTTTATTCACTTCAAGAAACTCAATTTTATTTCACAGGTATTGTAACCATGGACTTCAAGAGAGAAACATTGGAGTACACTTTTCAGAGTCCTAACATTGAAAGCTTAAGAGAGCTAGCAGATCTCATCGAGAATCGTCACGCTTTCGCAATAGAATATGGAGAAGTCTTCCGTTTCCTCGAGCTCAAGATGAAAGGAGGGTTGTTGGAAACCCTTGTTCAGTTTTATGATCCGTTGTACCATTGTTTCACTTTCCCGGATTACCAGTTGATGCCGACTCTGGAAGAGTATTCTGATTTCTTAAGGATGTCTGTGATGGCCCGACCTATATTCACCGGCCAGAAGGACATACCCAGTCACCAAGAAATTGCAAACGCTACTCATCTCAGCTTAGCAGATGTTCAAGCGCACTTAACCACCAAGGAAGGAGTCCTTGGATTCCCAGCTGATTTCCTGATCGAAAAGGTCTGTTACCATGCTGAAAGGAAAGAAGTCCTTATCTTGGAAGCCACCTTTGCTTTATTGGTCTATGGGATCTTTTGGTTCCCTAAGATTGATGATTTTGTTGACATGGATGCAATTAAGCTGTTCATCCTCAAGAATCCGGTTCCCACCTTGCTAGCTGACACGTACTATTCAATCCATTCAAAGAATGCTGAAGGGGGATGACGTATCGTTTGTTGTACCGCTCTGTTGTATTCATGGTTCATTGTTCGCCTAACTCGACACCCTCCTATTTGGGATGAGGTAGAAACACCCCATTGGTCCGAGATAGTTATGGCCCCTTACTCACTCTAACATTGTGTGGTATGACCCTACTTATGGAGGCATATGTATGATTCCTAGGATCGAAGGATTTACTAACATACCGCTTATTGGGAGAGAAGGATGCATAAGTTACAACCCTGCTTTGGCCCGCCTCCAATTTGGGCATCCCATGATCGAAATACCTGACCAAGCTCTGTTGGAAGAGATCTTTCTCAAGGAAGGAGAAGATCCAGACCTGAGGACCGTCATAATTTACGCATGGAGATACATCAATAAGGAAGGAGTGACTGCTTTAGGATACCCCAATTGTGTTGTCTCTGAAGAATATCTACATTGGGTTCGAGAAAGAGCTCTCGACCTCAAGATGCCATTTCCCTTTCATGAACCTATGGTTTTGGCTTTTCATAATCCTGATTGGTTTGATGTAAGTGAAGAAGATCAGTTGAAGGCCGCCTTGGATGAGGCTCGGAAGCTGAAGGCCGCTTGGAGGAACAAGTTTTTTACACTCAAGGTAGAGAAAGAGAAGTCCCAGAAGCTTCCAGAGATAGAATTTGCAAAGAAAAGGAAGGCGCGAGAGGATTTATTTTCCTCTCACACCTCTTCAAGAGCTGTCGCCAGAGATGATCTTCCCCCAGCTGCTATGGCTTGGAAGGAATGTGTCGATCGACTCATCAATGAGAAGGTCGAGTTACAAGAACGCGTCAGCCAGTTAGAAGAATAACTTCGCGCATAGAAGGAGCATAGGGAGTAGATCTCCGAGTTCTCTTTTGCTTTTGGTTCAATGTAATAAACTCTTAAAAGAGTACTCTGCTTTGTAATGCTTCGAATATCAAAATAAAATAAGTTTTTATCCAACGTTATAGTACCAAAAACAATTTGAGTTTCTTGAAGTTTCATCCCGCATTCTGCATAGCATCTAGCATTTTAGCATGTGCATGTGTCTCTTCTTCGATGCGCCCTCATCCGTCTTTCTGTCTTTGTCTCGCCAACCGACGTCTCGACCAATTTGACCGAGCTCGAAGTATTATTGAGGGGTAGTAAAGAGAACAAAGATATGGATCTCATGACTGGCTTCATAGTAAGGACCAATCCGACATTCAACAGGTCTTCCGATGACTTCGCTCAATAAATGTATGTTCCTGTGCAACCTCAGCCTGTGCAAGATAACATGTTTGTGGATCTTCAGAATACTCATACTGAGAGGGAAATGGACGATCCTAGATTTATAGCAATTGAGAAAAAACTTCGTGACCTCCAAGAACAAGTGAAGATGATGAAAGGAGCCAATGCATCTGGTCTTGATGCTCACGACCTGTGTTTAGTTCCAGGCGTAATTATCCCTCCAAAGTTCAAGATGCCCGTCTTTGAAGGTTACAAGGGCGTCAGTTGTCCAAAATACCATCTGACGATGTTTTATCGAAAGATGACTGCTTATATTGACAACGACAAACTAATGATTCATTGCTTTCAAGAAAGCTTATGTGGGGCATCCTTAGTATGGTACATGAAGCTGCAAAGTAACCACATTCAGTCTTGGGAAGACTTAGTTGTTGCTTTTGTGAAGCAATACAATTACAATTTGGGTATAGCTCCGGATAATAAGAACGACAATGGATTTTCCAGAAAGTTCATAGCTCCAGTACCTCCTCCTCAACCATGATATGCAACGCCTGCTCAGCGTGAACAGCAACCACCTCCCAAGCGGAAGATGGCCTCTCCAGATCGACCGCAGAATTGACGGTTTCGGAAACGGTTTTGTAATCAGAAGATATCTTTGGATGTTCTGAGGAAGGGAATTCGTCAGTTTGACCCCATCCCTATGAAGTATGCCGACCTTTTTCCAGCATTAATCCAGAAAGGTCATATCCAGACAAGAGCTCCACCTAAGGTACCTGAGAAAATTCCGTACTGGTACAAAACTGAAATTTTTTGCCCATACCATCAAGGTGCTCCTGGCCACTACATTGAGAGTTGCTACGGTTTGAAGGCAGACGTTCAAAAGTTAGTTAAGAGCGGAATCTTATCCTTTAGAGGTTCTAATCCTAACCTCAACATGGTTCGTCCTCCGAGAACATGATCTAAGGTTATTTGGAAAATTCATATCAACATAGCATCAGAAGGCTACATATCAGACGATTCAGCGAACCTCTTTATTTCTAGTGGTAATAAAATCCAAGAGAAAGGCTTGTCCGGCTTTTCACTTTATTTTTTGCTTTTGTGTTTTTGTTTCTTTGATTAAAAGCATATTTGGCATGTAAAAACTCGTTATTTTGAATAATTAATGCAGCAAAATATTTGTCTTGGAGAAATCCATTCATTTTCACTCGTAAAATATTTTTCATAATTTATAACGCCTACTATATCCAATCTTCTTTTCACTTTGGTGAATAATTGGAAGGAGGAGGATGAAGTAAAACGCAGGATCTCTCGTTGTATGCTTCTGGATAACAACCCTACTGATGATGTAAGGCATTATTTCAACCTCCTAAACACCAAAATAGTTAACCCCTCTTTTAAGCCTTGAGAAAAGATCTGTTTTTTCTCCCAAACCGAAACCTCGTCTTTAGCCTGGGGCAGGGTATTATCAAAAATGAACACCTTTCAAAAATTGGGTGGGCACAAATATACTAACCCTTTATTCCTCCACTTTACAAACTAAGCCCATATACGACCCTCAAAGTCCTAATTGAAGTAAGGTTTAGTTCGAAAGCATATTCGACGAGATATTATTTCCTGACTCCTTGAGCTATGCTCAAATTAATATCGGCTTTATAAATAATTTTAATTTATATCCTAACTAGTGATCTCGGTCACCAGTTATTGTGATATCTCTTTTCACAACTTCAAGACAAACGCGTGTTGCATTAACCATTTCGAAATTAACATTTCTGACTCGCTAAATGCGCTTGACATCTTATAAAGATTACATACGGACGTTGATGGATTTGAAGACTTTGCCAACCTGGGGCAAGTTTTTTCCAAGAGGTTTGATTCATACCAGTCTTGGCTTCATCTAAAGCACAAATTGGAAGACTCAGTTATACCGTCAATCAGGGGCAGTTACGTCAAGATTCGGCGAATCTCTCTGAGAGTTTGAAAACAGTGGGGCATTTGGACATCATGTTTTCTGTAAAATCCTCTCGAGTTGTTTTTCTCAAGCCATGTGTGAAGCGGATGTTTATTTCATCCCCATGAAGCTCAACTATGATGACCCAGGATATTTATTTTATCCCCTGCGAAATTTCAGTTTGGTTGCCTTCGCCTACAACTTCAGGCAGCCTTTCAAGCGTATCAAGATGTTACATCCCCAAATAGATTGATCTCTATTCCCCAAGAGAAATTTTGAAGCTCTGAAGTAGGATTGTGATCCCATATTTGGTTCTCCGTCTATCCCCAGTGGTGCTTCTACCTTTGAAGATTGGTTGAGATGTTTGCTTCGAGATGTTCTTTTCATCCCCCGTTTGCCTTTGTTCGTTTGTTTTGTCAGCATAAGCATACACATATCATATAGATAGATAGCATGGCATGCGCATTTTGCATCTCTTTGTTTGTTTGTTCTATCGCTTTAGCTGTGGTTCTCTCCAGGCACTTGGGTGTGTCTTATCCTTCAAAATAGAGTTGTCAGCCCTAGGCAGAAAGAGCACAATGTTTATACTTTCCCCATGAAGTTCGATCCTCATGGAAGATGGTTATCCCAGTACATTCCATTTGAGTTCATACCTCAATGGTCGAGTCTTGCTTGACATTTTCTCTTCGGCTACTTCCCGAATTGAATCCTTGGCAATCACATTGTGGGTAATCTCCAACTCTTGAACATGGACTAAGTGTGCATTTATTTTGCACTCTATTCCCCAGGAAGAATATTTTCGAAGAATCTCTACAAAGACATATATTCCTCCAACAATGTCACAGGTTTTTCTCAACCACCTACATTTGGACTACAAACATCTCTTTATTTGAGCAACTCGTTTTGACTAGGATCTTACTCAAAACGACAAACGACAGTCTCTTTAAGACAATCTGTCCATCCCCAGCAGACTTATCAACATTATCAGCTCGTCGAATGGCATCGCTTTGTCAATCCATCAAAGAAGTCCGCCAAAGACGTTACAGGACTTCTCTTTATTTGAGGATTTTTCACACAAATTTTCACATATTTTACAACTACAACAAGGTACTCCTCAGGAATATATTCCCCAGTGAGTTCATTACACAAGATTAATTCAATCAAGCGACATCTCCCCAGAGAGGTTGAGGAAATTCATTACAGTCAGTCTCTCTTTATTTGAAAAGACACGTTTCACAAATCAACCGGCTTACATCTCTTCTGAAGATCCCCGGTGAAGTTTTCCAATCTCCAATACATTACAAGTTACCTCTATAACAACATTTACATTGACATCTACAATAACAATCTACAAAGTTCTACAAATTACATCTACAAAGTTCTACAATTTACAACATATTATGGCTCACATCCAAGAAGTTCTCCATCTACATTGACAGTTACATCTACAACATCTACAACGACATCTACAATCTACAGCTGAGACCCGTTCGTGGATTCCAAGTCACGAGGCGTGGGGAGGTGTTTTCAGAAGCCAAGACCCGTTCGTGGATTCCAAATCACGAGGCGTGGGGAGGTGAACTTTCAGAAGCCAAGACCCGTTCATGGATTCCAAATCACGAGGCATGAGGAGGTGATCTTTCAGAAGCCAAGACCCGTTTGTGGATTCCAAATCACGAGGCGTGGGGAGGTGATCTTTCAGAAGCCAAGACCCGTTCGTGGATTCCAAATCGCGAGGCGTGGGGAGGTGATTTTCAGAAGCTAAGACCCGTTCATGGTACCCAGACCATGAGGCGTGGGGAGGTGATTTTTTTTCAGCAGCCAAGACCCGTTCGTGGATTCCAAATCGCGAGGCGTGGGGAGGTGATTTTCAGAAGCTGAGACCCGTCATGGTACCCAGACCGTGAGGCGTTGGGAGGTCTACACATTTTACTATTTCCAGTTGGATAAAAAAAAGAATACGAAATAAAACTGAATTATTGACTCGATCAAGAAATTTCATTTGGGTTATTACCGACCACTATATTACGGTAGTAAATCTATCCTTCGATTACCAATTTCTCACATCATCCTATCGTCTAAATCACCATATCCTTGGTGTGCGAGTTACTATTATACTTCTGGAGATTCCCCATTGGTGTTTGTTTCCTGTCCCCTTAAAGTCTCCTTTTGTCGAGCTCGTTTTTTCCATGTTTTATGTCTGGTTTCTCCCCTGTGATATCTTTTTCTCACAGGACTGTCTGTCATGCATTTTCATATCAACTCATATCATATGCATTTTGGTGGCCTCTTAGGGCCAAAAATTCGTGCTATGTTGATATTTAAGTCCCTCCTATCTCGTCGAGACGGAGATTTCGATCCCCATATCTCTGGATAGAAGTAACTTAAATAGGGGCATCTGTCACACCCTAATTTTTGACCTTAAGATCCCATCTCCGTCGTGCATTTCTTGTGTATTATCTTTTACTATTGTACGTGTGTCTAACCAGCTCGTGCAGGTGTATTAACTAACCGATGACAGGTTCAAGAAAATCCTCATATGGTTTATCAAATCTTGAGCCCAAATTTGATCAAAGTTTACAAGCTGATTTGAACTCAATGACTTTTACTCGGCTTCGAAATAAAAGACAACCTAGATTGTTGTGTAAATAGGTGGATCTTATTCTACCATGGGGAGCTCATCATATTCAAGCCCATGATTAAATTCACATTACTAAGTTGTCGCATTTTGAAATAAAGACGTAGGCTACGCGAGACAGAATCTCATAAGAACCAAAGTCATTGGGTTATTGAAGATTTGCAAGTTTTAGTGTCGATTTCAATTTGATTGAGTTACTAGAAAACTTCATATAGTGGACATTACAAGATCCATTTTCATGATGGATTTTCACGATACAAGCGCATTATAAGATAAGAGATTGAAATTCAATTGGTGAGAGGGCTACGGGAGTTAAATTATTTGCATAGAAGTTCACTAGACTTCACTATGTTTGGTCCTCGAAGCAAATGCTACTCATGAAAACTTCATACGGTTTAACCATATGACAATATCATGACTTTTCGGTTTGTATACGACTTCTACATCATTGGAGTACTTTATGAGCGCCAAATTTTTTCAACTACAGCAGATAGGGATTACAAATACTTTATTTATGATATATGAAGTATTTATTAATTGTACAGATAAAGATTTACCCAAGTTACAACCATGAATTTCTACAACTCAGACTCCATTAAGTCAACACTTTTCAAAGGTCCTAAAAAGAGATGAGTATCCTTTGACTCAACCACCAATCTGGCCTGCAACAGCAACACGGCAGTCAATACATCAGCATAGCAGACACGCATCAGCACAGCGGTTAACTTAACGGATATGCATCAACAGCAGCCAAGGAAAGCGAGTTTCCGCACAGCAGGACAGTTCCATAACTTTGAGCCAAAATCGACATCTGAGAAAAGGTCCCTCTCACACAGCTCTTACTTGCAAAGAAAAGGAATTATTGCCAAAACAACCTGACATAGTGACGCTTGCCGCACCACCAATAACCACCATCTGCTCCCACCATAGTCAGCACTATCACGGAAACGCCTATGAGTCATTCACTCCATTCCAAGTATGACCTGCAGTTATTATGGTGAAGACATTCAGTCCCCAATATATTTTAATCAAGATACCGCCACTGAGAAAAGAAGGACTAACGATTACAAAAACAGAACCGACATCTAGCCGTACTTACCAAAAAATACGCCGTTCCATAATCCATAAGGTTTTACCAGCATGACATGTTAAAACTCAAGTTTCAGCTCCATTCGGTGACACCCTCGTCTTCCTGCGTAAAACAAGTCACAAGGCAAGCAAGAATTATCAAAGCCTTCCATAAACACAATTAAACCATAAAATGTGTTGCCCATTTCATTATCAGAACACTTTTCTTCCTCATCAATCAAGGCGTATTGAAGCCATTAGCTATTGAGCTCACTAGACCGATTATTGACGGTAAGCCACAATGGAAGCAAGTATTCACACCTGCTTCTCATTTCACTAATCTCTGGCTTTGGAGGCTCGCTAAAGCTCATGTTCTTGTACATGATTCTGGTCATCATGAACTTATAAGCCATTGGCTAAGAACTCATTGTGTTGTTGAACCTATAATCATTGCAACCTACAGACACGAGTCATAAAGGAAATTCGAAACCTGCAAAAGGGAAGCAAGATTAACGTATCAATGATTAGCAAGAGTTTTCTTAAATCATTCAATAAAGATGCTATTGTTTAAACTAATGTTCAACTTAATTTGATTCTATATACATCTTCACAGTGGCGTATCTAAAGCCATCGCGAGTTAACCAAATTCATAACAATACGTGTTTCATAGTAATCCGACTATAACTGGTTTGCATCAAGAATGGGCCCGGCTATGGCATTTTAAGCTACATGAAAGTACAATTTTAACGTACATTTTCTTCTAACCTATTCAAGCTACTAAGTAACTCGCTGTTTCGAACGTCAAATGTCCTTGAGGTCACAGATGCCCCTGCACCAAAGTGTTTATGCTCAAATTGAATACAAGCATTCATTGATGATACACTATCAGTTTTCAAAGAACATAATGTGGTGTCAGAGAAGCACGGCTAAGGTTGAGATCCTTTTACCTTTACCTGGATGATGTTGTTGCACCAAGACTTACAACATGACAGCAGACATTGTACATTACCAGGAAGTATGTTCACAATAGGTGTACTCGCGAAGAAAGTCACGAAACGTCACCACAGCTCGTAATGTTGAACGTTCAACATAGCATCGAGAGTAATTTTGAATCCCACTGTTGCAACTTCATCATAACGGGAGTTTCGTCATGTTGCCGCAAGAGTACCTGTGAATTACCAGTTATTCGAAAATAAAAGAAATTGTTGACTTCTAGGATGCAATCACACCAACTTTGGATTTGAATACCTTTAAACGTGGAGAAGCTTTATGCGCAGCTGTTATAGACCATCTTTCACGTCCCTGCTACGAAGGGATTAATTCTGCAGGGGAACCAACAAAAGAAGTATCACCTAGCCCTTTTGTATCAAAGTTGAGTATGCAACAACTATTCTTGGACCAACACGGTTCACAAGACCTCTGTGTTCTACACTCTTGAACCTGTCATTTGTTATGAGCTGCAATTCAAACAAGCACATGGTTAATACTGACACAAAGAAACTCCATTCACTTCACTTATGTAAGAGACTGAACAATGCACAGGCAAGACAAGAACAACGACGTGCACAATGAGTCACTCCACACGCCACCATCGAAATACATGAGAAACAGAAAAACGATGTTAGATGTATATCCAATAAGAACGAACAAGAAGCAGAGATTGGATTGAAAAGAACCACGTACCCTGCGTTCAGCTTATTCGCAAAAAGACCTTCGAAACTGTTTCTCTTCATCACCAGCATGTTCGTGGAAGCCCTCACCAAACGCATCAGGCGCAAGCTTAACTTCTCTGGGATGATAATCCTTCCTTGGCCCAAATCATCTGTTATTCACACCTGCCGGATTGCAACTCGTGGATTAGTAAAATTGATTAAAGAATATACCGTTGGAATATCCAACCTAAATCAAAAATATTGAACCTAGACAGATAAGTCTGATACACCGAATCAGGGATTGGATTCTCACTTAACAGGTATTTAACAAGATTGGAGCGAGAAAGGAAAGTTTTCGAATTGGTTTGTACCGAAATAGAAAATATAATCAAGCCTTCAAAGCGTTTTAAATCAGTTTTCAAAGCATTAATTCTCAAAAAGCCTATAAAAGGGAGAGATTCGAAGGGGAATGGGGGACATTGTTCGAAGAAATCACAGAAAATCGCGAAAACCAAGAGTTTGTAAAACACCAAAAAGAGGGAGAAGAACTTATATTTCACGTGGACGAAGCCACCGCACGCCGCCGCGAGTTCAACGGACGAGACATCCTGTCCCCATCATCTCCAACGCCGCCGCTATCATCCGAACCTTCGGTAATTCCCTATCTCTATCTATGTTATTGATCTATTGATGCTTCTGGTTTTGATTTCAGGTTCAAAGTTTGGGAAGAGACGGTGAATGGGAGAGATTGACCGCGATTGGGAGAGAAAAAGGAAATCGAGGAATAACGCTTTGGGGGTGAAAAGGGAAAGTGGGGAATTAGGGTTCATCGCTTTTTCCCTGTTTTGTTAATCTTTGATTATGTTGTAATCAGCCACACCACGCACACACCTACCACACTAGCCACGTTTAATCGCCCTAATCAGCGTTTGACTCTTTTTAATTAACTAATTAACTAATCTTTTTTTTTGAAAAATAATTTAATAACTCTTTAATTAAAATCAGTTTATATCTTTTACTATTTAGATAATTAGTCTCTTAATAATTCATATCTAATAACTATTTATTTAAATCAACCTCATAATCTTTTTTTTAATAACTAAAAGCAACTTTTAAAAAAAACCTTATTAATTCTTATTAATATATTTTGCTAAACTCTCAATTTAATAAGCTTTTTTTTAAATAAATATTTATTCACTAATAAAATTCTTTTATAAAAATTATACCTCTTTGTCAAATTTATTTAGTTAATAATAAAATCCCTAGTATATTAATCCACCCTTAGAAATAATAAAATTAATATAATTTAATCTAACTCTTAATAATAACCATAATTTTTATCTTAAACCATTCCATTTAAGTTTTTTGAGGTAGATAATGAATTAAATCATTTTTATTTAAAACCTCGCCTGTTAGAACCTAATTTAATCCAACTTTTCTCAAATCAAATCTCACCTTAAAAAAAAATTAATCTATTCGATTAAAATCAATTCAATCTCGCCTAAAAACAATCAACATCGTAAAATGCAATCCAATCGTGCACTTCACGACACATTCACTCTCACACACTTAGCGCTTTCATGCGTACATGTATGCTTTATTTGCCCCCTTTATTACTTCCGTAATTTATTTTACAAGCAATTTACTTTTATCGCAATTTATATTATCGCCTCGCATTCCGTCCAAAGGAAAAACCTACATATAAGTCAACACTTGTGTGTAGTGCACATCATTTGCATCATACTCCCGCTTGATCCTTGATCCCATTCAAGTTGATCTTTCTAAGTTAAATCCTATCCCATAGGAATGACCGTTATCTTTTACAACTTAGATATAAAACTCAATCAAACACAATCAAACACATTAGAGAATGAGATATTAATCATCTTAAGCGAGATAGAATCTCCACCCTACAACAATACAATCAACCGTAGGGACTTTGCCTTAAGAGAGATAGAGGCGTACATCGTCGATCAATATCCGAGTACTTGAGCCCTTCTCTTAAGACGATGCAAAGACCATTTTCCTACAACTTGTGGCGGTTAAATCTCTCTTAAAATGACAACTCGTCTTTTCTCCTAAAATCAATCAATCAACTACCCTAAACCCGTAGGAACTTTGACCACAGTCAAAGAACTCCTCAAACCCTTTAGGGGAACTACAAATACTCTGATTCCACTCCCGTAAGGATATGTAGGCATAAGATGCGATATCTTATCGATTATACTTAGAAATAAACCCCCTAGGTCTTTAACTTTAAGCAGATAAACACTTAGCAATAAACAATATAAAACAAGAGGTTCATGTAGAGTACTACAGAAACTTAGGATGCTAGCACCTTCCCTAAGTTTAACCGACCCCCGAACCTATAACTCTCTACCTTGCATATGCATTGCATTGTGGGAATTTCGATCTTTATCCCTTCCTTTGGACAAATCAAAGTTCTGTTGCAAAATGAATAAGATTCAAACTAATCAATAGTTTGATATCCAAATTTCACCGCGACAATCACCATAATATATATATATATATATATATATATATATATATATATATATATATATATATATATATATATATATATATATATATATATATATATATATATATATATATATATATATATATATATATATATATATATATATATATATATATATATATATATATATATATATATATATATATATATATATATATATATATATATATATATATATATATATATATATATATATATATATATATATATATATATATATATATATATATATATATATATATATATATATATATATATATATATATATATATATATATATATATATATATATACACACACACCAAAATGCATCATCAACATTCATCAATTCAATAGCATCAACAATAATTATAAGCATGCCAATATAAAACTCATACGCATCAAATCCCTACGGGGTTAAGGAATCCCCTCTACCCAATTTCATGTAATTTACCATCCCAATCAGTTTCTCCCCCTTACCTCGATTACCGCTCCGATTGATGAAGAATTCTTCAAGAATCGATAGCCCTAGCCTCTTCCCTTTCTCCTTGTTCTTCGTTCTAACGGTCTCTCCCATTTCTCTTCTCTGACAGTTTCTATCGTGACTTTTCACATTTCTCTCTAACTTCCCAAATCCCCTCAACTTCTTATTTTATATTTTAATTCCAATAATAATAATAATAATATAAATAATAATATTAATAATATCATTTTATCAAAATAATAATATTCATAATAATAGTAATAATATTCCACCAATAATAATATTCATAATAATAATAATAATAATAATAATAATAATAATAATAATAATAATAATAATAATAATAATAATAATACCACCAATATTACTATTAAATATTATATTATTATCTCAACACCACATCTCCACAAATAATCCTTATATATCAAGCATACTCACCAATCATATACAAACACACCCCACCTAAGGGCACACCAACATAAGATAATTAAATTAACACCAAAATGACTAAATAAATAAAATGGGTGTTACAACTCTCCCCCACTTTAATTATTTTCGTCCCCGAAAATTACCTGATGGAAACAAATCCGGATATGCTTCCTGCATCCTTCATTCAAATTCCCAGGTCACACTGCCTTCTGCAGCACCTCCCCAAGCCACTTTCACCAAAGATATCTCCTTCCCTCGGAGTTGTTTCGCGTTCGTCAAAACGAACTAGCAATGCCTCAACAATCAAATTATTTTTCACTTGTACATCATCCACCTGATTCAATGTACTTCGTCAATGAAGACACATGAAACACATCATGCCAATTCACAGGGACAGCGGAAAAACGGTCTAACATGTTACTTCTCCCATGCCTCCGCTGCGCCACTCTGATACGAACCACAGAGCACGGTGCGAACTTCTGAGATTTCGAAGCTCGTCCAACACCAGTCACCGACGCGACTCTCAAAACACCTCTTTCTTGGATCCTCTTGATCTCCTTAACCATCTCAAGCATAATTCTCAGGTTTGAGCATAACATTCTCTCTCGACTCATTCCAACACAGGAGAGTCCTACACTCCCTATCTCACCAAGCCACACATAGTGTCATTCCGATACTAGGATGGGAATTGTTATTATAGGTAACTCAATCAACAATAATTAACCATCCCACGATCCACCTTGATCCAACATACCAGCGCTCCACAAATTTTCTAAAGACTTAATAGTCCTCTCTGCCTGACCATCAGTTTGCGGATGATAAGCCGAACTCAACTTCAACTTAGTACCCAAAGCTTCCTGTAAGCTCCTCCAAAATCTCAATATAAACCTCAAATTTCCATCCGACACCATATTCGATAGTGTCTCATACCACTTTACCACTTCGTCAATATGCATCTCATATATCCTCAACATAGAATAGTTAATCCACTCACAATAACCCAAATTTATACCTTTACAATTCTTTGGAAATCTCAACACCAAATTCGTGAAAATACTACCTGATTTCCACTCTGAAATATTCAACGACTGCATCAGACTCAATAGTCTCTGATGTTCAATCTCCGACTTTCGGCAATTCTAGCCAGCATATTCAACCTCAACCACTCCTCTCCTCATCCATAGTCACCCAAGACAATTTACTAAAATTCGGTCACTTCTTCATAGCACCGGGATGGATACTACATATACCTCAATGTATGTCTTCATGAGTACTCCTACTCCACTCAACAACATCTGGTACACATACCCTATCATAACATATCATGGTACTCTTTCCACAAATCCGACAATCCACTCTTCGACTCTGATTTATCAAATTCAACTAATTCATCAACTTAACCCAGATTTCTTACCTTCTCGATTCTTCTCAAGAATACCACTAGTCCGGTTTAACAATAAAAGCTTAACTCCATAAGAAGTCTCTTCATCGACCAAACTCATATTACAAAATTGCTCAATCAGTTCTAACTCTTTTCACCATCATCTTCGGTATATGCAAATATTTCCAACTCACTGCATCATCTACCACGTCCACTTTACCCGAAGGGTAATTCAACTCAAAGTTGTAATCCTTCAGAAGTCCCAATTGTTTCCTCTGCCTCATATCCCACTCTTCAAATCAAACAAACACCTTAACTCTTAGGATCACCAAACATCTCCGATCTCAGTCTATACTTTTGAAGCCTCCAACTCCGGCACAACCACAATAGCAACCAACTCTAAATCACTGGTCGGATGATTCTTCTTATGTATTTCAAGTTGCCTTTAGAAAATCCCCCAATTATATCAACAAGCATCACAAACACAACAAATAGTTTTGTCGGATTTGGCAGAACTTTCCTCACAGAAGTATATCACTACTCTTTTTCCAACACTGATAACTCAAGTTCCTTATGCTCAACATAATCCTATATACTCTTCAAATACCCTAAAATATCATAGATTAACACAACCATTTCCTTGCTCAAATAATTAAAGAAGATCCCATGCCAAATGGACAAACAAGTTGTGAGTTATGGCGGAAACACGAACTGTACCTTCCGTCCTTACCACAACATCTAAACATACTTCCTCAATAAATAACTTAATTCCATGTCATTACTTCACCATTACATAGATCATAGTAATAGCTTTCCAACGCTTCAAACTGTGCGTCGTTCCGAGTTACGGTTCTCCCGTTACGGCAAAAATACGAAAACCACTTTTTCCTGCCCAGGACGTCTTCGCTGGGCGAACACCGTGGCGAGCGAAGGGTTGTTCGCTAGCATACTCGCTAGGCGAGGACCTGGCGTACATGACAGTCTGAAATCTTATTTTCGACCGTTACCTGACTTCCGAGTGTCCGATTTCAATTTCGTAAAAAGCTGCGATCTCGGAATTCAACGTACAACAACAATTTCATATCTAGGAGGCCATCCAACACACTTTCAATCTTTAAATATTTTAAAACCCAATTACTGCCAATCTCGAAAGCATATATTAGAGCCTCCCATTATGATACAACTTCGACCTTCAACACATCCACCATAATAACTCTACTCGAGGTCACAAGACCAAGGAAACTCACATCCTTCAATCAATTGATCCATCAAATCATCAACTCTTGGAAGCAAAAACTTATCCTTGATAGTCACCTTGTTCATTTATCTACAGTTCACCCGAAACTTCACAAAACCTTTCGTCTGTCTAACCAACAAAATTGGTGCACCTTACGGCAACACACTCAAACAAAAGAACCTCTCTTCCAGCAGGTCTTCAAGTTGACTCTTCAACTTTTTCAATCCCAACGCAAACACACAATATGGAGTCACCCATATCAGACTAGTTCCAAGAACGAAGTCAATGTGTAAGCTTCACTTCACATTCCAGTAGTAAATCATTTACCTCATCGGGAAAACTTCCGGACAATCACAATTAAGTGATAAACCTCAATTTCTCACTTTCCTTAACATTCAAAGTTTCCGTCAAAATAAACATCTCAACACCGTCTTACGCCGACTCCTCAAAATAATTCCTTAAGCACTTAGCTTAACTCAAGACAATTCACTGCTCACGCCACCTAAGCTTGCAAGACACGTCTATCCCATCCAACACAATCTCGTCTACTATTAACAAGAGATTAAGGGTGATCAGTTCCTCAATTTGTCAATAGACAACCGAAAATCATGATGGGGTACAAACCATCTTTACCAAACTATAAGAGCGTTCC
Source organism: Lathyrus sativus (assembly GCA_963859935.3). NCBI lineage: Eukaryota > Viridiplantae > Streptophyta > Magnoliopsida > Fabales > Fabaceae > Lathyrus > Lathyrus sativus. Next base: position 622,047,412 of record OZ012740.1, on the reverse strand, counting down.
TCAACACACTGAGCCAAAACACTGCAGCATTCCGGAGAAATACAAACTTCTCCCCCACTGGAATCATTCCACTTCTACCAACAAAGTTAAACAACAACATGTACCGACAATGTTTTTACACACATGTCGCATACCAAGGAACAACAACACTAGACAACATTGGCCGGACGGACCAACCTGCTCTGATACCAATTGTAACACCCCACTTCTCAAATTAAATAAAATACAAACATTATAAGTAAATATCAGAGTTTTCACCAAAACAGTGGGATATCACATCACCAAAATTCACCGAAATTCTTTATTGATTATTTTCAAAATAAAACAGCGGAAATTATTTTTTTGACATTCTTGGCCATCCGCCAGATTACATAAAATCTTTATTATTATAATTCACCAAAATGTGATACGTCACAGGATTTCAACAAGTTTGACATAAAACAATTAAAACACCCATATCCCGTGTTACGTATCAGAGCATCCTAAGACTCGACTCGCACACCGCTATCAAAGCTAGCTATGTACCTGGATTATCTGTACCTCCGAGGAAGCACATACCACAACAACAACAAAGGGGTGAGAAAACATGATCAAAATATATCGGTAATTACATACATGAAATAAGAGTAGTAAATACACCAATTACATAGTTTATCACCCATCATTCACCAAATACGACATATAGTCCACCAACAACACAATACACCATAATGCAATTATGCAACGCAACACCATGCATGCGGTACCGACTCATTGATTCATTCAATGTGAACCCGGATAGATCACATACACCCGCCCTTGGCCATGATCTGTCCTCACCATTCCCCACTCAAAGGAATACGAATGAATCACATACACTCCCCTGAGCAATGACTCATCCCACCACTACACCATGATATGCATAACACTAAATGCATACAAATTAACACAAGCATACATTGTGCATACGATTCTCAGATCACACCACCATACATCATATACACATAGATATGTCATACACCAATCAATCATATTAATTTATTTAAATACAGGGAAGTTCACATTCCCTCACCCAATATACTCCTACCCCAACGTCCTGGGTACACACGATCCTATTGATCACCTCACCATGCCCCATATAATCCACACACCAATCTACTTATTAATTAAACCGAATAATAGGGGGAAATTCATATTTAAACACCAATTACACCTGATCCTCCCGATCACCTCACTATTGCATTCTATATATGCATATATACATATACCTTACCCACCAATTCATTATATCTACTAAATCCAACATTTCATAATTTCACCTTTCAACACCAAGTATACACTCTTCACTACTAAACACCATTCCTCTACTTATCACAACTCAAGGGATCCTACAAACGATCACACACCACTCAATTATATAAATCAATTAGATATTAAAAAAGTCCACCTTCTAACACCAAGTATCTTCATACTCCAACACACCGGTGTCGCTACTGCGAAAATCGGCGCCGGCTGACAGAAGAGTCGCCACCGTGCGTTATTTATCCCTCAGAGCGGGAAAGGAAACGCTCGAAGTAAACCTCGCAAAAAAACGGGGAAAGGTATGGTCATCGCAACCAAAACCTGGGTTCGGGAGTCGGTTACGCAAGGGGAAGGTATTAGCACCCCTCACGTTCGTCGTACTCGACGGGATCCACGCTTGCTTGGGTTGTCTAAAGGATGCAAAACAATCTATCTACGGCTGCTAAATCTAAACGGAAGGGAATTGACTCGATAGAGCGTCGCACTCTATGCCTACGTATTCTCAAGAGAGAAAGTCAGAGTCAACGTAGTTCGGGACTACAGGGAAATTGGCTCGCCAAGACCTCGCGTCTTGTGCCTACGTACTTCCATACTGCGTGGAAGATCAGAGCTTTACGTAGTTCAGACTAACTACGGCTAAACAAGGGATTCTCACACAGCAGTGAGAAAACAAACTGGCTTCACAGGGTCGGGAACCTATGGGCAAGACTATGGCTTGGTCTCAAATGCACTTGGGCAAGAGAGAAAAAGGGGTAACAATTAGTCGTCAGCGGGAAAGTCTCGATCGCACAGCCGCGAGAGAACAACAGGTTAGTCGTTAGTGTGCTCGCTAGGATATCGCATCCTATGCCTACATATTCTCGTCTGGTACGAGAAATCAGAGCAGCTGTAGTTCGGCTACTTCGGGACCACAGCTCAAATCTCGTTTTATTAATCTTCGAAAAATGATTACAATGAGTTGAATGCTGAAAATAAATCTCCTAGGAAATATTATCTTATCCTATCTAAAAAATTGAATGGAAAATAGCCCCCTAACAAATGGGCTTCTAAACTATCCTAAAAATCGTAAAATAATCTCTATGAAAATATATCCTAAAAGAAAATGTACTCTAAAAATATTAAACCTACTTTAATATTTTTTCTCTTTTTTCTTCTTTTCTTTTCAACTATTTTCTCCTCTTTTCTTTCAACATATTTTTCCATATTTCTTTTCATCTCTTTTTCAATATAATTTTCTATTTTTTTTCTCACATATTTTTCTCTTAATTTTTCTCTATTTTTCTATGTATTTTCTTCTTCTTTTTCTCACTATTCCCTTTTTTTAATATTCTCTTTCTCTATTATTTTTTCATATTCTTTTTTCTTTTTTCTATTTTTCAAATATATTTCTTTTCATATTACATTTTTTTATACTAACAACAAAAAAATAGAAAAGAAATAAAATGGAGGGAGGGGGTGTAACTGGTACAAGGGGGAGTAAACAGGAAAATAAAAAGATATGAACAAACTGGGCCCAGCCCAATAACTGGCTTCAGCCAGAAAAAAACGTGGGAGGGGGGTATGCTACTGAAGCTGGGAGTGTTGGCCAGCAACGTGCATTGGGCCCAGCCCATTCATCAGAAAAAAACGTGTGGGGAGTGTTTGCCCAAAAAACTGATTGGGCCTGAGGCCCACGACCCCACCTTCTCCTCCCTCTCTTCACTCTCAGTTTCTGAAAAAACCCTAATCCCTATCTCCTTCCTCATGGCGCCGCCGTCAACCTTTCTCTGACTTCTCTCCGTTCTCAATCTCAAAATCCTTGAATATCTTTCTCAACATCTCTTTTCTCCACCATCTCAGAGTCATCCTCATCTCCAAACCTGCATGACAGACGAATACCAAAACCATCACCATCTGGAAACCTCTGTTCTTGACACTCTTGAGGATCGGACGGGAAGGAAGTTTCTGGACGAAATTAGGCCCTTGAAGATGCGTGCGTCATGATGAAGACCTTTCATTTGATCTGGGTTTGAACGAAGTTGTTCATTGGGGGTGATTATGAACGGTGGGCGTGATTCGAAGATATGGTGGAACCTTCTGGAAAAGATGTGACAAACGACGAAGAAAATTAGAGAACCTGTTTGAAGTCTTTCTGAGAGATCTTGATGAAGAGATTCATGGCTTTTCTGGCGATCTTAAAGGACCTGAAGATTTCTGGATCTGGGGATGAACATGTGTTGAAGATTCAAGCCATTCTGGAAGACGACGATGAAGGAGCGAATCAGGAAGATGAAGATGGAGGTTTCTGGGAATTTCTGGGTGAAGATCCTCGCCGGAGAACATTGTTGATGATGATCGGAGGAGATGGAGGAAGGAGGATGAAGATGGAGGTTTCTGGGATTTTGGAGGTTTTCTGGTGGTATCTCCGGCGAAGCATGAATGTTGCAGGCGAGGAAGATGAAGCTTGATCGGGTTTCTGGAATTTCTTGTGACTCCGGTGAGATTCATGGTGGCCGCCGGCCATGCATGCCGGCCGGTGGGTGTTTCCCGGTGGGGCGTTGGTGGTTGCCACATGGGGGAGGTAGTGGAGAGGACAGACGCATGTGGGACGCGTGTGGCTTGGCGTGGCGGTGAGTGTGGGGTGGGTACACGCATGTGAGACGTGTGTCCCACGCGTGGCCTGGTGAGAGAAAACGGAACGTGAGGTGGCGTGGGCTGAAGGGAAAACGTGGGGCCAGCCTCTGTTAACATGTGGCGCTGGGTATTTATAAGACTGAGTCTTTGGACGCTTCTGGAAGCTTCTGGAATGCGCTGGAGAAATCTGGAAAAAGCTGGACAATTCCTGGAAATTCTGGACAGATTCTGAACTTGGGCTTGGACAAAAACCTGGACGAAAGTAGGGAAACTTTACTCCATACCCCTACACTTATACTTATACCCTTACATTAAAATTTTTTGGACCAAAATATCCTCGTATAAAAATTTATTATTTTTTTTTTCATTTATTTACCGGAAAGTCTTTCGGTTCATATTTTTTTATTTGTTCACCGGAAGACTTTTTGGAAGTCGTCCGATTCATATTTTTTTCGTTTGTTTATCGGAAGACTTTTTGGAAGTCTTCCGGTTCATATTTTTTTCGTTTGTTCACCGGAAGACTTTTTGGAAGTCTTCCTGTTCATATTTTTTTTTTAATTTTTAATTAATATTTAAGATTTATTACTTTTATATAAAGAATAATTTAGTGAATTTTTGGATATTATACTTAAAATATAAAAATTCTATAAATAGAAAATCATTTTTAAAATATTTTTTATTTGCTATAATTATTAGAATACTATGAGATTAAAATAATTTATTTTAAATGATCATAACAGTAGAATTTTCTCAAATATCTTATTAATCTTAAACATTAATAAATAAAATAAATTTAAATATAGGATATAAGTTTACATTATTCAATATATTTAATCAAATGAAAACATATGTGATAAATCAATAATGTATTTTAACTTAAAATGATCACAATAAGTTAACTTGCAAAATAATATAAGTAATAAATTAATAATGTATTTTATTTAAAATAATCACAATAATAGAACAAATAAATAATGTGTTTTATTTATAGGACTGATATAGTTTTATTAATTATTTAATTTTGAATACTACTATGAATATAATATTTAATCTATACTTTAGAACTCACATAATTATAAATATAAAACAATATTGTTTTATTACCCATATTTTTATTTAATTAAAAAAATTAAGAATATAAATTTATTATTTGTTTTTCATTTTTGTTTGATCTTTTTTTATTTATAACTTTTTTGCATGTTCTATACTGTGCTTACTTTAAATAAAATATATTATTTATCTTATTAAAAATATTAAATAAAGTGAAATTATTACTTATATTTTAATTTGGTTGATTTATTTTATTGAAAGTTCGATTTAGTTTTTTTTTTCGCAAGTTATATTATTGTGATCATTTTAAATTAAAATACATTATTGATTTATCACATATGTTTTTATTTGATTAAATATATTGAATACGGTAAATTTGCAAGTTTAGTAAGATTTGTTTGCAAATTCTAAATATATAATACTAATGTGATAATATTATGATAATTATAGCATATAGAAAATATTTTTTAAAAAATAAATTCTATTTATAGAATTTTTATATATTAAGCATAATAGATTTATTAATTTCATATAAACACCATTTTAATAAATTTTTATCTATTATGCTTAATATATAAAAATTCTATAAATAAAAAACAAAATTTAGAAATATTTTCTATTTGCTATAATTATCATAATATTATCACATTAGTATTATATATCTAGAATTTGCAAACAAATCTTACTAAACTTGCAAATTTACCGTATTCAATATATTTAATCAAATAAAAACATATGTGATAAATCAATAATGTATTTTAATTTAAAATGATCACAATAATATAACTTGCAAAAAAAAAACTAAATCGAACTTTCAATAAAATAAATCAACCAAATTAAAATATAAGTAATAATTTCACTTTATTTAATATTTTTAATAAAATAAATAATATATTTTATTTAAAGTAAGCACAGTATAGAACATGCAAAAAAGTTATAAATAAAAAAAGATCAAACAAAAATGAAAAACAAATAATAAATTTATATTCTTAATTTTTTTAATTAAATAAAAATATGGGTAATAAAACAATATTGTTTTATATTTATAATTATGTGAGTTCTAAAGTATAGATTAAATATTATATTTATAGTAGTATTCAAAATTAAATAATCAATAAAACTATATCAGTCCTATAAATAAAACACATTATTTGTTTGTTCTATTATTGTGATTATTTTAAATAAAATACATTATTAATTTATTACTTATATTATTTTGCAAGTTAACTTATTGTGATCATTTTAAGTTAAAATACATTATTGATTTATCACATATGTTTTCATTTGATTAAATATATTGAATAACGTAAACTTATATCATATATTTAAATTTATTTTATTTATTAATGTTTAAGATTAATAAGATATTTGAGAAAATTCTACTATTATGATCATTTAAAATAAATTATTTTAATCTCATAGTATTCTAATAATTATAGCAAATAAAAAATATTTTAAAAATGATTTTCTATTTATAGAATTTTTATATTTTAAGTATAATATTAAAAAATTCACTAAATTGTTCTTTATATAAAAGTAATAAATCTTAAATATTAATTAAAAATTAAAAAAAAACATGAACCGGAAGACTTTCAAACAGTCTTCCGGTGAACAAACAAAAAAAATATGAACCGGAAGACTTCCAAAAAGTCTTCCGGTAAACAAACTAAAAAAATGTGAACCGGAAGACTTCCAAAAAGTCTTCCGGTGAACAAATAAAAAAATATGAACCGGATGACTTGCAAAAAGTCTTCCGATAAATAAATGAAAAAAAATAATAAATTTTTATACGAGGTTATTTTGGTCAAAAAAAATTTAATGTAGGGGTATAGGTATAAGTGTAGGGGTATGGGGTAAAATTTCGCGAAAGTAGACTGTTTCTGGACAAAAAACATAGATTGGGCCTCCCCCAATTGGGCCCAGCGAAAATGAATTAAAAAACTCTAAAAACTGTAAATGAAATGAATTAGCCTAATTACACTAACCAGACCTAATTAACTATTAAAACTCAATTAATCTAATTAACTCCTAAACTAATAATACTCTAAAAAATCCTAACTATATTATTTCTTATGAAAAAAAACTATATTATTGATTTAAATTCTATAAAAGAAAAATAAAAGAAAAACCTATTTATTTCTATAAAAGAAAAACAAAACTATATTCTTTATATCTAAAATTAAATTCAAAAACTCAATTAATATTCTAGAAACATCTATATTATCCTAAAAAATCTATTAATTCCTATAAAATGCTAAAAAAAAATTAAAATCTATTTAAACCCTAAAAAATAACCAATAAAATCCAGAAAAATCACAATAATTCCCGAGGGAACAAAAATAAGCACCGACCGACACATAACACTGCGAGAGCGCACCAAAATAGCCGGTAAAAATAAACGGGCACCGAAATATCCCAAAAATACGATTCTATCTATCTAAACTGATAAAAAACCAAAAACACGAGACGAGAGCTGTGATCCCTGATAAAATCAAAACAAATGAAAAAATGCACTGTATGCAATATGCAGATGCGAATGCGATCATGCGTCGAAACATCGAGCCAGATACGAGACCCGGTTGGTCAAATTTTGGGGTGCAACAACCGGATACATACAATCCTACTGATCACTTCACCCTACTTCACATACTCCATACACCACTTAATTAATTTACTTAAATTAAATACTATGGTATCCACTTCCTATCACCAAGTATGCATCCTACATCATTCAATCACCATCCCTACACTCATCATGATCAAAGAGATTCTACAAGGCTAATGCACAAGGCAAAACAGTACCAAAAACCAC